>JBBMHQ010121968.1:0-20311 GCA_037834295.1 Postelsia palmaeformis
CCCCCCCCCCCCCCCCCCCCCCCCCCCCCCCCCCTCCCCCCCCCCGAGATTAAATACTCGTGGCACCCCCGCCGTCGCGGGACAGACGAAGCCAATCAAAAATGACTCTCTGCAGGTCGAAGTGGAGCCCGGGCTATCTACGCCTTACAGAGAACAAAACAACCAGATTTTGCAGGCCATGTGGCACCCTTAGTGCTCCCGTTTTGTTTTTTTTCATGACAGAACACCGCTTGTGGCGCGCGTTATTTACTTGGTTTTAGTATGCCCCTGATTTTTGCTTTAACGGATTAGGTCTTACTGATTGTGGCATTCGCCCTACGACCAACTAATATTGGAATTTTTCGAGAGGGGTCTGAGAACTGGGTTCCAGCGATGTGCTCGACGGGACCGTCAAAAACACCGGTAGACTCCTCAGGACATCATGATTTTTCATTGAAAATCTGCCAAAATCCATCATTTCAGGCCTTAGTTCTGACCAACAGCCCTATTTCTGAGCTTCCAGAGAAAACTGTTTGGCTGCTCAAAAAAATAGCCCACGACTCTTGAGTAACGGATAATTAGCTCGCGAAAAACTGCGGGGAGCATTCTGAGGAGCCTATCGGTGTTTTGGGCTTCCCCGCCGAGTAAAACGCGAATATTCGGCCTATAAACCCAGTTCTGAGAGCTCAGAAATAATTTCCTATAGTAGTTGGACCGATAACGTGGAAATACTAAATACCGCGACCAAAATTCAAAATCCCCAAAATTTGACATTGGACGTATCACGTACGTATTACCTGGTATACGATATTCAGATAATTCTTGAGCGATGAGGAGAGGTGATGCTTGCCTTGTCCCGTGGAATAAAATGACACCACCAGAATATAAAAGCAATGCGAAAAACTGATGACCGCAAACCCTCAAAAAATGGTTTCCACGGTTCACACATACGATATTCAGAGAGTTCTTACTGGTAAGCGATACGGAGGGGTGATGGTACTTCACTGCTGGCCATCATCATATGTACCAGGTACCAGGTATGAGGTATTTTGATCGCCTCCCTCTTTGTATGAGTCCTCATGCCACATGCCTCTATTTCACTCTTAAAAAATAGAGCACCACCGGACGGTTCGGTGACACCACCAGGGGGAAAAATTCGTGCGAATACCGTACGCGACGGGAGTCAGTACCCTCAGTTTTTCTTGAAACTTGGGCAAGCATAAATGGGTTTTGTCTTACAAATAGATAAACCCGGTCACTCTTCCGCCAAAATCAGTGCAAGTACAAAACAAACCTCAGGAGCCCTGCCAAAGGCCAGGCTGACATCGTAGCTGATTTTGGCTCGAATAGGCCGAGGTAAACCTGTATTCTTCTACTTTGTCTGGCTTTCAAGTGATTTTGGCCGACTACAAGCCAATCAGAGAAGCCATACGCACTCTGTTTTTTCCATCTGTATGTATCTGCCCTCCCTTGGTTGGAAATATTCCGTACTACCCCGTAAGAGCTCTATACTCGTACGTCCTA
This sequence comes from Postelsia palmaeformis, assembly GCA_037834295.1. NCBI lineage: Eukaryota > Phaeophyceae > Laminariales > Laminariaceae > Postelsia > Postelsia palmaeformis. Next base: position 1,504 of record JBBMHQ010121968.1, read on the forward strand.
CGTCATAGTACGTATTTGTACATGCATATATGCGTACGTACGTTGGTTTCACTTTTTCTTCTCTAGGGTTGCGGCGTGCTTCAGTTGCGTAACAGCAGCAGTTGTTGTGCTGTGTACTCTGTCTTTTTTTTTATAGTCTCAGCAATCTATGCGCATGGCATGTATTCTTGGGCCAGTTCTCCTTCTCATACAGTGTGGGATAAGAACGGTGGAAGCACCTCCCGTGGCCGGTGCTACCACCCCTCCCTCCCTTACTTTACAGTCTCTATCAGTATCACGATTCTCCGTTGGTTGTCGATTGTCGTTATACTAATCGGGGCCGCTTTCCCACACTCCTCTCTCTTGGTTGCTATTTCTATACCAGTATGTATTTATATTAGATCATTTGTTCATTTCCGAACGCCCCTCAAAACCTGCTTTGTTCACTTGATGGGAACTTCTTGATCAATCCGTGTTGCTCCTCTGTTATCCCTGGGACCATGACGTACCCCGACGAACCCGGTGACACTGCATGAGCTAGTTGTATGTACCTCTAAGCTGTATTAGGGTCCCTTCATAACGCCTTTTGCATAAGAGTGGACAGGTCGTCGCCTGCTAAAGCTCGTGAAACTGCCTCCCCCCCGACCTAAGCGAATGCATCGGGAAATCCACTTGTACGCCTGCCGCTACTGCGCTCTGCTTCAGAAGCACGGTCATTTGGCTTGCTGAAAGTGGGGGTGAGCCTCGCGTCGGTGTTCTGCCCTCTCCTATTGAAGAGATGGTTAGAAAAATGTAACCCTTCTCCATATTATTCCATCCCGCCAACTTTCCTATTGCTACCAACTTTTCGATCGCTCTGATGGAGCACGTGTTAGCGTGCTGTTCGTCGTAACCGTTAGTAAGTGATCCGCGCCGTCCCGCATCGTCTTTCCCCACTGGAAAATGAACAGAAAACCGCAGCGGTTCGGGAGTATAAGGATGCGCTAGATAAGGGTGCGCGTAAATTCGTCTCCGCGTTTTGTTGTACCGAACGCTACCGTGAACAGAGTGATGTTGCGCGCAAGATTCAGCTTTTCTGATATATCTATCGTTTGTTGAAGACGAGCTCCCAGAGGTGCTATGATGTCCGCTCAACGGCCTCGTAACAACGTCGGGGCCTGTTTCGCTATCACTCCTGCCTTCTTTCGATCGGATATAGTGGAGGCCATGTACTGGGTCACCAAGTCACTCCGGCCACTCTCAACTGGTCACAACACGCTAAGGCCACCCGGAGGTCATGCTCATAAATATGCTACTGCCAGCTTTGAAACGTAATTTGTTCGGTTGGAGCAGTGCGCAAACCGTTTGTCGCCTAAGCCTCTCGCCATGCACGCCTTTGTCAGTGCATCTGTCCCCACCTTCTCGCATTCAACATTGTGCACTACTGTCCGCCTCCGTTCCCCGCACGAGTCCAGCCAACAGAGGAACTGGAGTACGTCTGTTGGTTGCGCGGTTGCCATGTGTGTGGCTCCTTTTCCTACGCGCGATATCAGAAATCTCTTAAACAAACCTCTTACACAAATCAGCAGTATGGTTCCTGCTTTTGACTGAGGCCAACGCTGCTACGGCGGTGTGGAACTGTGTCGCCCGCTTCTCGATAGCTTTCTCATCGACGATCATCAGTGGGGTTTCATTGCTGCTAACTAGGCTACTTGGTGTTGCTTGCACAAAACTGGTAGAACCTGAACGCCTCGTCGTTCTCGCCCAGACACCTTGGGCATACCACTCGGGCCCGTATCGCTGGTACTTACGCCAGAGAAGAATTTATTGCGTCCTAGATTTCCTTGCTAGCCGAGAACCTTGTAAGTAACGCTGCCATTTGTTGTATCAAAGAACGCAACGGTTCCAGCATCCCTCGAACGGCCTGCTCGGTTCGAGGTTGTTCGAAACTGCAGAGACGCCGATCGGTTGTGGAGTCAAATTACTGTGTGCGTGCGAGTGGAGAAGGATCCACTTAGGGGAGACTCGTGTGTGTTTTCATTATGACTTCCTGAAGTCCACTTCCACTGCCCTCATTCCCCACTTGCGGAGACGATGTGGCAACCTGTGTTTCTGGTGGTGTAGACGGAAAAACTGGTTGTTCTCTCCCGGTTTGGACACCTTCTGAGACCTTACTGTCGCTCCTGCTAGTTTTGTGAACCACTGTAACTTCATATTCGGCACCAGGATAACGGCGTGTGCTCCTCTCTCTTCCAGGTGTTGGATTACAACTCCTATCGTGCTCGGGGGTGGGAAACATAATCCAAAACACTCTCTAGAAAGATCGGGCATGCTGCTCACGTCCTGTTTTAATAATATCTACCCCTGCGCTTGCCGCCGTGTTATAACGTGGATAGGGAGGGAGTGATTTCCCCGCCCCTACTGCCCCTTCCGGAATTTGCTGGGATGAAGCCGTGGTAGCCATCAGATCCATGTCAAACCCCCCTCCATTGTTTCCATAGAACCTCAAACGCCCCCTCAGATAGCCGTACGTACTCGTCGCCGTTGGCTCGTGAGAGATCGTCTGCCTCCTTATTGTCCTCGGAGCGTACCCATCGCAGGTTAAGGGAGAAATCTAGCTCCACCTGCAGCCAGAACAGGCTAGCAACGACTTCGTGCATCCGAGCGTTCGAAGATTTGCCCTTCCGAAAAGCGTGAAACACTGTCTGGTTGTCAACGTCCACGGCTATCGTTGAACTTCGGATCTGCCCCGGTCTGGCCTCACTAAACAAACGGAGGGTCTCCAACAACGCGTACGCTTCTTTCTCGTTGATGTGTGCTTATCCACTCATCCGGGAAGTCGGCGGCCGCCTCGAAAAGGGTCTGGTCCGGAACCCTCATATCCCCTCCCCAACCTGATGACGACGCCTCCGTCGCTTCCGACACTGTCAACACCCGGTGTTGTGCTCGAATCCAAGACTCCGTTCATGCGTGCGCGAACCTCTGGCCATCTGTCGAATTATGCCCTGAGGCTCCCACCCGGGGTCACCTGAACGGTTGTCGGGAGACTGATTTATTGTGGGAAGTGGGGTTGGGTGTGGGAGTACTAGAGACGGGAAGTACGGTTGGTGGAGCTCTGCGCCGCGCGGTGGTGCAGGGGCGACAGGCTACTGTTGAGCGTTTCAAATAACCTCTTCTTCTCGACCTCTATTTGGGGAAGAAATCTTGATGACCACTGAGCTCAAGGGCTTGCTTTCGCTGCCCCATGATGAGGCGTTATATTTGGGCTGGGTTAGGGGGCCCCTTCGAGAACGTTCCCCAGCTCGTTCCTGGATTATACGCAAAAATCTGCGTATTATGTCGTTTTGTCTGTTTCCCTTTCTGATTATATGATTAATTTTGCTCGTTTTTCCTCTTCCCTGTGTTTTTATTTTGAATTCGAATTTTTGACGCAGAGTTGTTTTTGATTTCATCCTCTCCCTTTTGCTTCTGGGGTGAATTTCTGCCCACTGCTGTGTGGAATGAATCATTTGGAACTTTATTATCATCATGCTCATCCTCTTAAACTTTGTTGATCGAGAAAATCACCTCTTAATAGTCTAATTCCCGGTTATTAAATACTTGCTGAGTCTAATTCCCAGTTGTTAAATACGTGCTGTTTACGTACTCGATTTTTCTGTCTTCGAGTAAAAGAAACCAGGACGAGTACGTACGATCTGTATCCTGAGTTTCAGATATCGTTTGATGTATACACGTCATAGACACTTTTGCATGGATTAAATTTATTAATACTTGAAGCATTGCTTGACAACCAAAGAAACGTACGTGGGTACCCACGTATACTCGTACAGAAGATATACGCACAGGCGGGGCGGGTTCGTCCCTCTTGTGAGGGTCCGCCAAGCAGCACGTTGCGAATTGGCAAACAGGACAGGCTTGAATATACACGAGACACATACCGCATTACGAATTTTTCAAAGTTGAGGTTTTCTAGTTCACCCCTTTTGGGCATATGTCTATAATTCATCCTCTTTGTCTGAGCCGGGATAGGCGTCGACCTTCGCTTGTACAGCAGCTGCAGCAGCATGAGCGTATCCCTCCGATTGCGCTTGCGAAACAAATGAAAGCATCACATAGTCCTCTTGCGCAGCAGTAGCCGGGTTCGCCTCGGCTTCTGGCGACTTGGTCTCATCGGGCATCCTGACCTCAAAACTAGTCTGTATCACACCTAGTATTACGCAACTTCCAAATAAGTAGTAGTTTAGTAAAAAAAAGCAGTAACATATACCGTATGTATTAATAGCAGTACCTAGAGGGGCATGGGCAAGAGGTCCAAAAGTGGATGATCAGTCGGTTCAATTTGGAAGACAGAGGCCAAGAAGGGTTGATACAGCAACGAGAAAACCATCTACCTCTTCTCGTGCGGTTGAGCGATTTCGTTATCCTTGACGAGGTCGGCGAATTGAAAGAAGAAGCAGCAGTGGATGTTTGAGGTGACGCATTTTTAAATTTCAAATATATTGGCATTAGGAAAGCGTAAAAGTTTAGATATTTTCACGTTCACTCGTGTTCTCAATAAAATGCCCAGAAGGATCCCCCTTTCATCAAAATGTAAGAAGTAGAAACTCGGTGAGCAGACTACCCACCAGGTACCAGGTACCTAACCCTAAGTACAGTACTAGTAATACGCATACCAAGGACGGCAAGACAGCAAGGAAAGAGGAGAAAGGGAGGGAGGGAGGGAGGGAGGGAGGGAGGGAGGGGAGACAGCGAGTGCTGGAGGCAGGGAGGAAGCGAGCAAGAGAGGAATACAGGAGAAAGAGAGGGAGGGAGGGAGGGAGGAGAGGCAACGAGTGCTGGTGAGAGGGAGGGAGCGAGCAAGAGAGGAATGTAGAGAGGGAGGGTGGGAGGGAGGGAGGAGAGGTGGAAGGGGTGGAACGAAGCGGGAAGGAGAGAAAGAGCGAGGGAAACCTTTTCGACTGCCGATGATGGGTCGAAGCACAGCAATTCACAGTAGGTCCAGAATTAAGGGAGGGAGCGAGCAAGAGAGAAATGCAGAGAGGGAGGGTGGAAGAGAGGGAGGAGGGGTGGAAGGGACAGAACGGAGCTGGGCGAGGAAGCGACGAGGAAGGAATGCCGAGAGGGAGGGGGAAGGAAGGGCGGAAGGGACGGAACGAAGCGGGAGGGAGGGAAATAGCGAAGGCTCACGTGCCGTTACCGTGTTCGGGGTGCTGGAAATTCTTAACTCTGATGACTCCTGATTGGGACCCATCCCCGATTGGGATGCTGGAAGTCAACTCTGATAACACTCCACGCACAGGGCACGCGATAAGGTGTGGTTTGTACCATGACGACCTCCTCCGCGAGGGCTTCGACCTGATGCCTCGACCTAATGCGTGCTGCACGGGCGTGGCCGTTTCGAAAGAAATCTTCCGTAGGTAACCATGTATCACTTTTTTTGTTGCCCTCCCTTTTGCCTTTTATCGCTTGCAGCAAACTCTGCTGTTTAGTACAAGAATGAAATTTACCCAATTCCACTCGAGCATAGATTTGTCGAAGAGTTTTTCCGCTGCCCTCGAGCGAGCGATTGCAGCTGCTCGACCCATCTACCCGATTGAGAATGCTGAAAGTCAATTCTGATATCGGGGAGATGCTGAATATCAAGTCTGATAACTCTGCACACATGGCACGCGAAGAGGTGTGGTTCGTACCATGATGATCGCCTTCGCTAGGGCTTCGACCTGATGCTTCGACCTGATACGTGCTGCTTGGGCGTGGCCGTTTCGAAAGAAAACGCCCGAAGGTAATCATGTATTACTTTTGCCCTGCCTCTTGTTTCTTATCGCTTGCGGTACAACTGCTGTTTAGTATGTACAAATATGATTTTTGCCCAGTTCCACAGGAAAATAGAGTTGACGAAGAGTTGATCCGCTGCCCTCGAGCGAGCGATTACAGCTGCTCTCGGCCCACCTTCCCGATTGAGAATATTGAAAGTCAACTCTAATATCGGGGAGATGCTGAAAGTCCACTCTGATAACTCCACACACAGGGCACGCAAAGAGGTGTGGTTCGTACCATGACGATCGCCTCTGCGGGGGCTTCGACCTGATGCGTGCGGCATGGGGCGTCGCCGTTCCGAAATGAATTTGTCCGTGGGTGACCATGGAGTGATCCTCATCGGAAAAGCAGACAGATTATCTGAATCAAAAACAGAGACCACAAGTGGTTCCCACTTGTGGGAAAATCGCCTTTCAACACAAACGGTGATCCAGCGATAGAAGGTAACTCCTCAGGCGTGGATGGATGGCGGTCAGTCGAGAATAGTCCTACGGCTGTACGCCAACAACCGAGACGTGCTTAAAAGCATAGAACTTTTATGTGCTGCTTGTTCAGTCGTAATACTGTACACGGGTCCCAAAATCGTTGCCGGCCTGGCTACAAAGGAGAGTACACAGCCTACCTCCTGAAGGCGTGCAAAGTATGCAAGGGTTACATGCGCACCGTTGTGAAAAAAATAAAACTCCCCTCCTCTGCCTTATCCGCTACCTTGGGAACACCCACGGACGAAGGTCATACCACTGCATTCCAAGCTATACGTCCGCACTTGGCAAAACAAGGCAGTGCGTGCTCAACAACGACCCCACCACCAACCCCGCCGGTCGATGAAAATCCGACATACTCCGTTCAAGCACTGTAGGGATGCGGGGGTCTATGGTAGTACGACTGCGGCCGTGTATGCCATGCACGACACTTGGAAGGCCCCGCCCTTACAATGTCGCCGACAACATCTCCGCTGCCTTGGCACCGAGAGTGTCGCGCGGGGTCCATTCAAACCGACGTGATACACTACGCGCATCGACCAGCTGCCCTTCAGCCAGCCCAGCTAGCCCGAAGCCAACCGAAAAGCTCGGAATAATGTTTCTTGAACGAAGTACGGCTAGGCCGCCTGTCGAAGTCCCACCGACAAACGTCCCAACCAGTCCCACCAGTGCACTCTTTACGTAGGCCCAACGACAATATCCTAAGACAGTCCCCTCCGACCAGTACAACCCAACGCGGTTTCGCCCAAATACTCCCAACGCAGCCCGACGTTGTACGTAGCGCGCATCAAGCGAAGTCGTACCACACAGCAGCCCGACGAGCACACTGCCAACGAACCCCCTAGGACACCTTTTACCCAACGCACGTCCTCGTCGCATGCATGTTTGCATCAGTCTGCCACACAAACACTAGAGATGACAAAATAATAGCTGCGCCGCAAATTGTGTTTGGACTAATTACGGAAAACTAATGTTTGCCTCCGATGCCACGCGCGCGAGGGCCGTGAACGTTTGCCGAGGCGTCTATAAGTAGACGTTAAGACAAAGACAGGCACGACATACTGTGGTATCTCTGCCGCAAACTGCATCGCCTTCAAGCGAAAACATACACAATAGTGCCACTACTGTCTGGCGCAGACTGACCGCTTTCGAGGGAAAAAACAAGAAACAATTTCGTGTCACCGTGGGCCATCGTCTGGTGCGGGTTATTCGGTTATTCGATCCAAGGCGAAAACGAAACGAAACTTAGGGGTGTGCCACCGACTGTCGGCCACTGCCTGCGTGTCACTGATGTGTGTACCACCGTGTCCCCACTGGCACAGACTAATCGCTCTCAAGCGAAAACTAAACACAAATGAGGGGTGTGCCATTATTGGTGTGCCACCGACTGTGCGCCGTCGTCAGCGTGTCACTACTGTGTGCCAATGGCGTGTATCACTGCTGCTGTGTGCCACCGTGTGCCACCGTCTGGCACAGACTATTCGCTCTCAATCGAAAACTAAACAAATAGTAACGTGCGTGCCACCCACTGTGTATGTCACCGCCCGGGCGCCACTGCCAATATATGTCTGCCACTGCCCATGTGTCTTTGTGCCACCGTGTCCAATCATGTGACCTAGGCTGATCGCTTTTAAGCGACAGCTAAACAATCAGGACACTTGGGCCCCTGCCTGCGTGCCGCCGCCTTTGCAACGCGACTGCCTGCCTACGTTCCACTGCCGTTGTGCCACTGCTGCGTGTCTTTCACAACACTTGCGTGCCGCCGCCTGCGTGTGACTGCTTGTGCGCCACTGCTTGTCACCGCCTTTTTATCCCCACCTGGGTGCCACCGCTTGTGTGCCACCGTCTGTGTATCACTGCCTGTGTCCCACCGCCTTGCGGGCCACTGCCTTGTATGTCACTGCCTGCTTGCCACTGCTGCTTAACGCCATCACCGGTGTGTGTGTGCCACTGTCGGTATGCCGACGATGCACCTCTCGTCGAAGGCGCTCAAAACGAGCCTGTGCATCAACCGTTCACTAACGGTCACTCCAGCTTCCGGTGGGCCAGGCCACTTTCACCCAAATCAGCAACACGACAAACCTGACACGCTACTCTTACTCCCTCAACGGCCGATAATAAAAACAGTCACCACACTCTCGTGGCGTAGGCAGCCGATGGTTGCCAGGCGAGAACGTATGGAGGGGATCTTCCCGGCACTGGGTCAAGTGGAGAACGTGATCGAAAATAGTACAGATCACGATTTACGGTAGACAAGCAACTACATTATTCCTTGGCCGTCTCGAGCTGTTGCGAAATAGCCGTTCCCTGCAGATCTCATTGAGACGACACGATCCAGAACGCGCAAATCAAGCACGCCGGCAATGTATCTGCCCCAGGTGATCTAGATCATGATTTGAGGATCTGATCGGTAGAGGGTGTAAATTTGTTTCAGGCAAAGCTTGACACTGAGCTTGAAACAACGAAGTACGAAACAAAATTCGAGACAACGCTTGAGTTTAGACTCGAGGACGACAATTATTACAAACCATTTTTTGGACAAAAATTGAGCTTGAGACAGAGCCGAGAACAAAGCTTAGGGACGATTCCCCCCAAAACAAGAACTTGGAACCATAATCTACTGTAGGACGAAGCTCGAGACATGAAATAAATCAGTCAGACAAAGACTAAAGAAAAAATTGATATATAAAAACCAAAACAAGGCGGTGGCCCGACTCCCCTCTCTCCGGCGATAGCCCTCTTGACTCCAACCAAAGACAACAACAACTCCCCAGGGGGAACGGAAATTGCGATCACCAAACAAACCTGCAGCTAAAAAAAACGCGGTTTTGATGGCAGGAAGTTGGCTCACCAATGAATTCACCCCCAGCTTTTGGTTGGATGGCGTGAGGCCACAAGTTATTACTTGGGTAACGACGAAAGCGAACTTTTTATTACTTGAGTGGCGTAAGGAAATTAGCTATCACTTGGCTAACGAAGAAAGTCAACCAGTTATTAGTTGGGTGGCGTAAGGAAACTCGTTGTTGTTTGGGCGGCGAATGAAGCCAACTACTTGCTACTTGGGTAACGAAGAAAGCTAAGTCACTGGCCTAGTCTGTATCAACAAAACTGCACGTCCAGCCACAAAAGCACCAGTCAGATGTAAAAGGACGCGAAACTCTGCAAAACGTACCGTGCGCAGTTGCCCGTAACAACGAACCGACTGAGAGTCTGGTTGTCGACTAATAATCATCCAACGCACAGTCCTAGCGCTCGTAGAACATTACCGCAGATAACGTCATAGAGCCGCGCTCTCTATAATTGTGTCAATTTATAGTTGTCCTTACGGGATAGTCGGAGTCGAGGCAAGCACGAGAGAACAACAAAGACAGATCTCGCCAAAGTATTCCATCCATCAAAAACGTTGCCCTGGTAGGCATCTATTGAAAAAGCTGAGCCGAATCGCGAAAGAGAGAGCTATTTCTCCAGAACCACAGCATCAAACACGCTGCACACGACAACTCTAGTCATACCGGAGCCAAAGCCCAATACGGAGAGGGATCATCCAACCGAAAGCCACGTTAGCCATCAGACACCTGCACGCGAACCAGCTGCAACCGAGCCAAAACATCGGAGAAGAGGGCGACAACGAGACAACTATATCGCCAAATAATATCGACGACCAACAGCGCTGCCCTTTTGCCCTGTAAGCGACTGGTTCGGGCATAGCCGAGTTAAAACACCAAAAAAAGCGAGAGCGAGAAGATTCATGCCATCGGTCAACAGCGCTGCACTGCCCTCCTGCAAGTGTGACTGATTCAGCCAAAGAGGAAGAGGCCGAAAACTCTCGCCTGACCGTGCCCTCAGGCTAAAGCGCTGCCCTGGAAGCGCCGAGTTCCGTCATAGCCGAGCGAATACACACAACAACAACTTCGAAGAACATCAATGCCGCCCGCAATGACATCAACTCCGCAACTTCCCTTACATGGTTGACCGTAATCGAGCACGTCCCACAGCAGGGGAGGGCCCGAAAAATATCAATAAAGAGAGGGCTCATTTTTTCTTCGATCGACCGAAACCAAGTCGGTGAAGTTTGATAAATATTATTTTTGTAAGCCAGTTTTTATCGAGCACAACAAGATCGAAAGAAAGCCGACTGGTAGGCTTGTACTCCGCCACCCAACACGTAGCTTTTCCATCAAAGCCCAGCCAATTCCCAACCCCAGTAAAGAGGAGGCGCTGAAAAGGTACCATTCCGCCCACACCACCTTAAAATTGGCGGACATCACCCCCTGCCACCTATATAGATGAATCACCCCCACATTATGAGGTTGATCGTTATGGCACAAGTCACCCGGCAGGCAGAGCCGACCAAAACCGCGAACGGGATATATAAAATATAGCATCCCGCCCACCCCAGGACGGAATGAACGTCGCCGCCATTGCTAACGGGGCAACACTTTTCCTCCATGGGGCTGTGCAGTGCCGGCGGTGGCAGAAGCCACTCCGGCATTTTCGCCGTAGTCTTTCTCTCCGGAAACCGCGGAAGACCTGCGGACGGGGTGTCCACGGGAGAGAGCGAGATGATAGAGAGAGAGTGGGCGGGGGGGGGGGGGAGGAAGAGAGAAAGAGAGGCGAAGGCGAGGTTCGGGAAGGGGGGTCAGCGCATGTGTATTTCAAGCCCTGTGGGGTTTTGACCAGATCGAACAGAGGGTAAGATGTGTGCCTGGGCAACGGCATTGTTCATGAGGTTGCCTTTTCATTATTTTTGCAAGGTCGGGCTGTGGATGAGGAGTAGAGCCGCTTTGAGTGAGGCGCTTAAGAAGGCAAACAGGTAGGTGTACTCTTATCGTAGTAGCGTAGCTGAGAACAATACTAATACCAGATATCAAACTGTTCTACTGTCATAGCTGTCGCCCCGAACTCGCGCAGAGGGATGTTTGCAACTGCTGTCCGCAACTCGTGTGCGTATCGCGGCAGGGGTCCCATCCTTTTCACGGCGAACTCGAAAAGGAGTCCCTCTTGCTGTTCGGCGCCACCAAAGGAAGAAACTCGCGATGAAAGAAAGCAGGAACAGTAGTTCGAAGTGTGTGCTCTACATCTCATTACCTCGTACACTTCAACCAATCAACCAGTCTTTGCTACTGTAGTCATAACTGTCTTCGCCCCTCGTTGTCAATAGCTAACGGTGTATGTAGGAAGAAGCAGGCACACGGTACAACATGGTATGCACATTAAACAGTGAAGCACGAAGCCAACTCGCGATCTAGGCAACAAATTGCACCACGGTCGCGACACGCTGCCCCACACACATAATACGCTACACTACGCTACCATAACGGGCATACTGCAGTAAATAGGACCAAATATTTTCAGTAAGAATAGTTGAATATATAGGTTCTTGTATGTACCATAGGTCTTATTTATCATGGCCCCCCGTAATGGCTGCTCGATGTCACTTGCTCGGTCTCTTGCCCCTTGGCTACTTGCACTTCTTTTTTATTCACGAAGCTTTCAACAGTTTCTTTTCCCATGCTCCCCGCTTTCGCTCAGTGGCTACGTGAGTAGCTGATACGAGGAACGAACGCCTGCTGTGCTCTTCTCTCTATTCAGCTTGCCACACCCCCTCCCTCTCTCGCCGGGATATCAACTGGAGCACGATCTCGAAGGGAAGCCTTGTATATCATACGCACGTGTAGGCAGCGGGGCCGACCAGGCTGAGGAGAACCGGGAGAAGGATCAACCCGTGGCCCAACCCCATGACTGCAGTGGAGAAAAACTGCTTGAACAGCACCTGCAGCAGCAGCAGCAGCAGCGCACGCAGTGAGAACAACAACAAAGACATCACAGCGTTCAGAGAACAGCGAACGCGAATGAATTGCCATGAAGAGTGTAGCAAACGGGGGGTTTAGTGTCGTCTACAGCATGAAAAATGGGGCTAGAATGTCGTGTATAGTACCAAAAACGGGAAATTAGTGTCGCGTGTCCCCGGCCCGTCCTTCGCCCACCCGGCGTGGCTCCAGGAAAAACGTGGAGTGATTGGTGTGCCATGTTGTTCACTGGTTCAACACAACGTAGCGCACGCGATAAGGAACAACGAGAATCACAGCGAAATCATGGAACAACGAAACCTGCAACGTAAGGAGCCTCTTCCACACGGACCCTGCGCAATACTTGTTTATGTGCAGCATGCAGACGATAGAATCGAAACGTATATTTATATGTATTCGGGGTTCGTGGGAACGATGGCACGCTACGACATATGCCAAACAATCGATCAATGGTGTCTCGAAAAATGCGGTCGCACAAAAAACGAAGGGTACTCGCTCGCGAAGAACGTTCGTCACTTCGTACTATATAAAAATAGAGCTCAATTCATAAAGTTTGCAAAAGAGAGACACGATATAGAATGAAAATAGTTATTGAATTAGTAACAGTACCGCATAGCCCAATTGACATCTCCGAGGCACACGATGCAGCAGCAGCTGTGCCGGTCCCTGTATAGTGCCGGTATGTGTGCGCCAGCCAGCAACACCGCCACTATATATAGCGGCAAACGGCACAAACTACTCCGCACACCAACACTACCTCACTGGTGAATCCCATATGTGTCAACCGACCCCACAGGCACTATAGCCATCAACCGACACGACTATTGAGGGAACCACTACTATGCGTGGGTGAAACTAATGAAATGAGTCGCGTTCGTGTGAAACACTTGATTGCTTCGCTTTATTAATAGGAGACACAGCAGTGGTGTACCCTTTGAAGCCTTTTTGGGTACTAAGCAGTCAAATTCCGACCATTTTTGGGTACAAGCGAGACTGCGGTCTCACAACGGCACACCCTGGACAATAGACTATGGCCCTTGCAATAGGAATAGAATATAGTGCAATGGACGGGCCTATTGTCGTCGGCAAAGTCTATTGGTTGGCACGTTCCTCGATCCGTTGTCGTCGAAAATGTCCATCGATACAATACGTCCCGAACATATTGTTTGGGCAAGAGTGTGCTGCGTGTCTGGGTTGAAAGCTACTGTCACCGACAATGGCTATCGACAGATAGCTTGCAGAATCTACTGCGGTCGGCAATTGCTATCGAGGAACACATTTCTTGATCTACTGGCCGGCAATGGCCATCGATAAATGAATTTCTTAATAAATGGTGGCGTCAATGGCTATCGATATACCAGGTATATGTTTTTGAATCTATTGTGACCAGTAATGGCTATCGATAGATACATTTCGAATCCAATGTGACCGGCAATGGCTGTCGATAGACATCGATGAGCATCTATTGTGGTGGACAATGTCTATCGATGGACACCATCACCTTTCTATTTCACCTACAATGCACTCTGATTCTTTAAGCACTGCAATACTTTGTGCCGCAACAATGTCATAATTTCATCTTATGATCACCGAAGGTATGGAATGGGTGCATGGTGTATGGTGATGAGTAGCAATGCGGGTGCATGGCATAGCGTGAAGGAGAGCTGCAGCGTTGTGTGCCTCACCAAGGCAGTAGGCATCATGGGGGTTAAGTGTCTTGTTTTGTCGGTCGTGTTGTTGTGGTTGGTACTCGGTGATATTGATAGTAATTCCTTGGGATAGATGAGGTAATGTGCATATACCCTGGACCATATAAAGGAAATAGAACATTGCCACTACAATAGCCCCGAAAAAACGTGTATCAATGGATATTGCTAACGACAACAGACTGGCAACGCTGGCTCACGATAGACATTGTGGACCACAATAGACTAGCAGCACTGTCTATCGATAGACACTGTTCATCACAATGGACTGTCAAAGCTGTCCATCCATAGGTATTGCAAACCACAATAGACTGGCTGAAAGCTGTATATCGATAAATATCGTCCGGGAACAATAGTTTTTCGGCATTGGACACAATATGCCTTTGCCCTCACAATGGAGTCACAAGGTTGCTCATAGATGGCCATTGTCCTGAACAAAATATGTTGGGAAAGCAACCGCGATAGATATTGCTTGAACAATGGACCAAAACGTTTGCCCATCGATGGTTACTGCCGCCAACAATGTACACGCAATTGTATCCATCAGTAGCCATCGTCACCCACAACAGGCTGTTTGGCGTGATTTCGCAGTAGATTATTGCCTAAACCTATCGTATACCGTGGAATGATGCATGTCAATGGCTATTCTTGACGACTGCCGAAGCTTTAATTGCCGCCAACAATAGGGACACGGTTGTGTCCAGCAGTAGCCATCGCCACCCACAATAATAGTGTGTTGGCTGGGCTCCGAACAATACGAATATGACTTACTTTCATTTGAGGTACATAAAATATCAAGCTAAGAAACGGCAAGCTGAGAAATTTCTTGTAAAGTTGACCGACATCCGAAAAAAAAGCTGACTTGATTGATTTCAGTTTGGGACAAAAAATCTCGAGTAGAGAAACGGGAAGCTGAGAATTTTCTTGTCAAGATGGTTCTTTTTTCAATATCCGATTTTTTCCAAAGTGCAGTCAATATTGCTATTATGTGCTGTTTATATAAGACAACGTGAGGGTGAGGGTCGATCTTAGCGAGAAGTGTTTTTCAGTTTTTTTCAGTTTTTCTCGAACACACCAATAAATACCGAAATTTCGGGAAAATACTGAAATTTCGGAAATATACCGAAAAAAACTAAAAAACAGCCTTCGTTAAGATCTACCCTCCGAGGCCGTTTCCTATGCGGTTCGATTTTTGAGACCCAACCGCATATTTATATGTGAACTTGGCAAATCGAAACAGTTATCCTATGCGGAAAAATGAGATATATTGGGTGTGTGTAGAGATTCGAGCAAACGCAGAGACCAACTGCTGGTTTGGCGCCGCGAAGGGACGCGCTGGGTGCGCTGCCATGCGCACAGGATCCGAGCGTCCGAGCCAAGGCTGACTGGTCTGGCGGCGAAGAGACGTGGCGGTTGCGCTAGAGCCAATCTGTCTTGGTAATTTGTACTTTGTGTCCCATTTTGTGACTGACTGATGCTGCTGCTGTACAGCATTGTAGTCTACGAGTACTCGTACGTATCCACGGAAAGGTGCGTGCCGTGTGCGCTTCTCGTGGTCTCTGGACCTGGGCCCGCGCCAGGCAGCTGTAGTCTGACCACGGAGGGACGTGCCGCCCACCGCCTGAGCGCCGGGCGCGAAGTAACGTCGCTATACAGCGGTGTGAACATCCAACTCATCGACCGTTCTCCTGCCGTTTGCTTACTTCGATAACATCTTGAATTTAGAGAGCATACCATTTTTCGATTTAAAAATCTGATGACCCAGGTCGTCGGATTTTGGCCCAAAATCTGACGACTTGGATCATCGGATTCTCAAATCGAAAAAAATCCGGTCGGATTTTGCATGTTTGGACCGCATAAGCAGGGTCGTTCGTTTTTGCCGAAATCCGACGACCTGGGTCATCAGATTCTCAAATCGAAAAAAATCCGGACGGATTTTGCATATTTGGATTGATAAGCAGGGTCGTTCACTTTTCAGATCGAAAAATGCAAATCTGAAGCTCGAAATCGAACCGCATAGGAAACAGCCTGATGGAGCGAATTTATTTCCGAAGAAAAACTAATTTAAAGATGACCAGCATCCAAAAAAAAAATGATCACTTACTTGGTTTCAGTATTGGACAAAAAACTTGAGATGAGAAACGGGAAGATGAGAATTTTCGGCATAATGAGGCTGCTTATAGTTTGAAGATCCACGTTATGTTCCAAGTGAAGTCAAAACAGGACAAAATGAGGGTACTCAATCGAATCAAATCCCGAAACTACCAGCGCACACTAGTTGATGACAGTTACCAATACCATGGTGCGCGAATTCCTAGCATCTACATAGAATGTCTTCTTAAAATGAGTGTGAGAGCGTACAGTCTCCACAGCATGAGTCGGTTCACATTATTACCACAGACATACAGAACATGGTATACCTGATACATATTTGGCGACTTGCTATTGAATCACATTCTCATCTGAAAAACTAATTTTAGTTGGTAAAATCGGGTATGCTATGGTGTCTAACGGGGACCATCGCCATCCACAAGAATGAATTTTTGGACGAGCTTCCAAAATATATGATAGACGATTGACTCGCGTATATCGCGAGGTGGCTTTTGATGGACAGCTTGTGCAATCTATTATTATTATTATTATTATTATTTATTTAGTCATCCGACAATGTGCAGAATAATCTTCAACATTGATCACTCAAAACTTTCCCGAAATAAGAAAACCTCTTGTGGCCGGCAATGACCATCGATAGACACCTCATACAATCTAGTGCGGCCGGCATCGGCCACCGATAGACATACCGCATAATCTATTGTAGCCGGCAATGGTCATCGATAGATATACCGCATAATTTATTGTGGCCGGCAATGACCGTCGATCGACCGCTTGTACAACCTACTGTGGCCCGCAATGGCTATAGGTTGACACCACGCACAATCTATTGTGGCGACCGAGGGCCATCGATAGGTATCACGCACAAGCTACTCATATTGTGGCCGGCAATGGCTATCGATAGACATATCGCACAATATATTGTG
The DNA here is from genome assembly GCA_037834295.1 of Postelsia palmaeformis. NCBI lineage: Eukaryota > Phaeophyceae > Laminariales > Laminariaceae > Postelsia > Postelsia palmaeformis. The sequence continues at coordinate 18,315 of JBBMHQ010121968.1, forward strand.
CGATGGACGCGGTTCAACATCTATTGTGTTCGACAGTGTCTATTGATCGACAATATCACCAGTCTATTGACGCCGCCAATACATATCGATATATACCTTCCACAATCTACTGTCGCAGACAATATATATCGATAGATCCCCCCGCTCGTCTATTGTTGAAGCAATAGACTATTGGTGTGTCCATTGTCCAGAGGTGTGTTAAAGGATTAAGACCACCCGGTAACACCTCCCGAAAACGTGTGATTACCCCAGAAATGGTGCCATCTAATATTACTCGAAGCATGATCTCAAACAAATTCCACGCGTCTCAATTTTTTGGGCCTGGCTTGAGTCGACGTACCTAGTATAGTAGTACTATCTCCACTGTGATTTCTCAAAGAGGTACTATGCTCTGCTCTTACAATCGGAGTATACACCACTGCATTGTAATGCTGCACGCTGACACCGTTACACAACCTCAGGCACACCAGGCAAATCCGTATTCGATAACCTACCGCAAATACGTTTGGATACATATATCCTTTATCTACACCACGGTAACGGATCTGCGGGATCTAGAAGGTGTGATGTGCACGACCTTCGAGGCGGCTCTTGCGCTCACTTTTACCTCGGTGGGATCTGTATGGCATATAGACATTCAGCACAAAATTCCACATCGATCAAAAATGATTTTCATTATTCAGATGATGACCTTTTTGAGTATCACTATCGCTTATCACCTATATCATCGATCACCTCACCTATCAATATCACTATCGCTATCACTATCAGAATCAGTATCAGTATCAGTATCAGTATCAGTACCAGTATCAGTATCAGCACCAGCACCAGCATCAGCATCAGTATCAGTATCACCATCAACATCAACATCAACATTAACATTAACATCAACATCAACATCAACATCAACATCAACATCAGTATCAACATCAGCATCAGTGTCAGCATCAGTATCAGTATCAGCATCAGCATCAGCATCAGCATCAGCATCAGTATCAACATCAACATCAACATCAACATCAGTATCAGTATCAGTATCAGTATCAGTATCAGTATCAGTATCAGTATCAGTATCAGTATCAGTATCAGTATTAGTATCAGTATCAGTATCAGTATCAGTATCAGTATCAGTATCAACATCAACATCAGTATCAACATCAACATCAGTATCAGTGGTATATAGACACAAAACGGGGGGAGAGGCTAAAGTTTCCCGTGCATCCCTGGAGAATACAAATGCAGCATCGATGGGAAGCCTATAATCAACCGCGTATTTTGCACAGACGGCATATTCAATCCACGCAGTAGTTCCTGATACATCATGCACGCACTAAAACGGGTGCTTTGGGGCTGGTATTTTGCTTTAGTTGGCCTCCGTGATAGTGTAAACCCCTCTAGAGAGAGAGAGTGAGAGAGTGAGAGAGAGCGTGAGAGAGGGTGAGGGTAAGAGTAGGCCCTAGCCTTTCAGGCATGCCTGAAAAAATGCCTGAACTACTGATTCTGAAACAGGCGTATCTGAACTACTGTTTTCGTGCCTATCTTGCCTATCTTTTCCCAGGCACGCGTCAGGCACACTTACAGGCATTTAAGGCAAAAAAAAATAACGCCGTTAGTCTGGAACTCTCAAAATCAGGGGAAAGGGAGTTTTTATTATAGGGTACCCGTGGCCCGTGGCCCGTTGCTCGTAGCCCACACCCACAGCGCACAGCGCACAGCCCACAGCCTACAGCTCTGATAGAGGGGAAACTACCAGTTGTTGAGTGTCATCATGTCTGAGCCAGAAGCAAACACACAGGGTGCGGCAGCGATAGACTTGAGTGGTACGAGTAGTCCGAGCTTGCCCGCAGCAGCAGCAGCAGCAGCAGCTCCGCATAGGACGCAGGGGAAGCAGCCTGGCGAAGGATCTGCTGCGGAGGAAGAACAGGGACAGGGCACCCTCAAAAACTGGACTGTTGCAAAGGGCAGTGCCAACGCTTTAGACGCGTTCATTTTCGCGC
>JBBMHQ010122079.1:7976-20308 GCA_037834295.1 Postelsia palmaeformis
GGATACAACTCAGGGCCCAGCGCTCTTGAACTAGCTGTGAAACAAAAATGTTACAGAGTAGGAGAAGGAGACCGCGGTTTGAGCCCCCCTTGAATGGCCGCCTACGAAAAACGAAAAAAATACAATGCAGCCTAAACCCTTGCCGCAGACACCCCCATCGTTGTGCCGGCTTACAACAACCCATGCTTGGCCGCTTGCGCCGCGTGCACCGCTACCGCGTGATCATACAGCAGCAGGTCTAACGCAATGTATCTCCTCACGGCCGGGTTTATCCACGCCTGCGCCAGCACTTCTCTCTTCGCGTCCTCCTGCCTCGAGCGCGCCGCATTCACCGTGCCCAGCTTCTCGTAGCTCTCCTGCCAGCTTAATCGCGGCAGGTCCAGCACTTTGTCGAATAGGCTCAGCGAGGTGTTGAAGCTTTCCAGGAGGCCGACGGCTACGTATTCGTTGCTGAGACGCGCCTGGGCTGCCTCCAAGTACGAATACATTGCCTCCTCGTCTAACGGACGACCGCTGATGTTGGTGTCGGTCGTTGATGAATTCGCGACATCGTTCAGGTGGAGCTTCACTAGGTGCCACGCGGTGCACTTGAGCCCGCTGGACTTGACGATTCTATCATTGCACTCAAGCGCCGCCGGGGAGGAATTTATCACGTCCTGCGAGATGTACGGGATGACGTATTGCCTCAGCCCGTAGTTGCCCCAATGCTCCGCGAAATCGACGATGTCCGCCGTCCCCATATCGATCGCCTCATGCCCGCAGAGGGGGTCGTGCCTGCGTACACGCGAGAGCGCGAAACAAGTAGAGTAGAAGCAAGCAGCAAAATGGAAAGCGCCCATACAAGAAGGGGCATTTCCAGGTATAGGATGATTGCGACAGCAATACACGCAGCGAAGGATAACGCAGGTTAAAGCACCCAGACGCGTCGGGATAATTTGGTTCTCCAATGCCAATACCAGCAGCAAGCGGAAAACGCCAACAATACGAGCCCATATAAGTCTGGGTAAGTTTCTCGCCATTTCAGCGCAAGTAGCATCCGGAAAATATCGCACCGTAAAAGCACCAAGACAAGTCGGGGCAGGTTAATCGCCAATACCGACCCGAAATCAGCAACCAAGAACAACCAGGACAACAAATGCCAAGACAAGTCAGGATAGGTTTTCTCGCGAAACTAACAACGCTAGCAGCAACGAAAAAATGCTGTGAAGTGGAGAAGCGCCCACAATAGGGGAAGCCGGGATATATTGTAGATGTATCACCATGCCAACCCAAGCAGCAACAGAGGAAAAACAACGGCCCTAGCAGTCCCCGTGACTTGAAATCAAGCAGGTGTATCACCAATCTTACAAGGCAACTACTCTTTTGATTATGACCCGACCCGCGGTTTTGGTCAGGAACTCATCGAAATCTCACGGGTCGGGTCGGGTCGGGAGTTTTTCAAACTCTCACGGATCGGGTCGGGCCACCCTCTTACTCGGCAAATGACTGCATTCCAACGCTATTGGGTATTTTTTCAGTCTATTCGGTGTCTATTCGACGTCTACTCGGTGTCTATTCGGTTTCTATTCAGTGTCTATTCAGTATCTATCCAGTGTATATTCAGTGTCTATCTATTCAGTACCTATTCGGTACCTATTCGGTGTCTATTCAGTGCTTGTTCAGCGTCTATTCAGTGCCTATTCTATTCAGTGTCTATTCCGTGTCTATTCGGTGTCTAGTCGGTATCTATTCAGTATCTATTCAGTGCCTATTCTATTCAGTGTCTATTCAATGTCTATCCAGTGTCTATTCAGTGTCTATTCAGTGTCTATTCAGTGTCTACACGGTGTTTATTCAGTGTCTATTCGGTGTCTATTCGGTGTCTCTTCGGGTGTCCATGATGTGTTACAGTAGTAGTGCTGTGTATCCATCTTAGCCCTTCAAGAACTGCAGTCCCTTTAGGTCAGTTTTGAAGACAAACTATTCAAATTCCACGTAATTGCCCTCTAAAGGGGACTGCAGTCAAACGTGTGATTTTATTGATATTATCTCTAACATGGCCTCCTTTTAGGTTCTGCTGCTAAGAAGCAGACAATACTGATTCCAAGTAGTTGCTTTCTCGTGACAAGCTGATTTACCTGGCCTTCTGTCTACTGCTGTGGCCTTGAAACAGATGGTCTCAAAATCAGTACACGCCCCCTAAAATCGGTACACCACTCGTCCCTACCGCTTCCCGCCTATGTTTATACTTGGTGCTGGTACTGTAAGTGGGTTAAACTCAGCTTTGCAAAAGTTGCGTGATATACGGTAGTATTGCGGGGGACTATCGCAGTAAACAGGACCTACGGTGCGCACAAAAACCTACCTGGTATATACTTGTCTATTTTTACCAACAATATTTGGTCCTATTTACTATGGTCCCCCGAAATAGTACGTCGATTTATCGCGATGCCAAGCCACGATTACGCCGTCGACCCAGAGAATGGTACGGAAGATCAAGATATAGGGTAAATAGATGTATATATTTATAGAACACACAGCAGACAACTCTCCACATCCCGCATATATATACATTTTTTATACAGTATATGGTCGACAACTCTACGCATCCCATAAAAAGCGCGATCGAGTCATCACTGTTAAATAGTATCACACCAAGCTTAAGCTTGCAAAAACGATTTTTGAGGAATTTTCCGATCTCGCAGCTTCGCATTTTTCACATTTCGTCTCGTCGATTTCAGAAGATAAAAAAAATCCTCTCAGCCATCTCTATATATATGTTTCGCTGTCATCTTGATTTCTGGGTCATTTTCTACGGAGTGTATGTAGTACGTGGTAGGTGCGGCGAGCGGATTTGCAACACTAAGACCTGGTACAAAAAATATCTGGGTAATGATGGCAGGCCTCGCTCGGCTATACTCGAGTAACTGTAGAGGTATGACGGGTGCGGCCACGATATGAACAAGGGTAGGATCAACTATCATAGCACCTCCCCTGATATTTCTGAGGCTTCTGGCCTGATTATAGGATAGGGGCAATGTACCACCTCACTCGAAGAAAAAAAATCGAGAAACGTTTTTTTTTTTTTTTGAACCAGATGAACCCTGCCTAAGCCTATGAACAGTACAGTAGGTATCCCACGAAACATGTACTGTACTGTACGTATTAATAGTAGGTACCCTCATGGCGCTCCCAACGGCAATGAGTTCAGGGTAAGGAGCCCTTCAATAGTCAGCTATGAAAGTATTTGGCCGAAACTCCTATTGCAGTACACGAATAAAAAAAGCGAAGGAAACAAAAAAAGGCAACAACGCACGCAGAAGGCCGTCCTCTCTACCACAGGGGGTTTCGCGCCTTAGTCTGCCGTAAAGGGGAGGGGGGACAAGGATCTACTATGTCACCCCGGATCCGAGTTCCCACAAATAATAGGGGAGGGGGCAGGAGAAAGAAGGGCGAAGATTGACTGATTTGTGTGTGTGTTCGTGTTTTTTTTTCTTCAAAAATGATCACTTTTACTTTTCAGCCTAGTAACTCGTAGGGGGTTTTACCCTCAGCGATCTTCTGGGCAAGCCGTGATCAAATGCGTTATCCCTTCTGCCCCCGGTACGTGCCTTTCATTATTGTCGCGCATAGGGTTCAGCATTCCCTCTGCTCGTCGATTTTCATCGAATGTAGCTAACACACGCTCTTGCGCTTTCCGCTATTAATAGTCATTTTTTTAATACAAGAAAAAGTTCCTGCGAGCATGCACTCGGTGAGAGACTTGAACCCACGAAATTGATCCCGATAGACACGCCGACCACCCACCAAGCCACCGGAGACGCCGGCTATGTCGGGATGGCAAATAATAATGTCGACAGGAGGTTCTTCATACCGCACGTCCAACCACCTGGCCGAAGGCATGTATATTATGGAGGCCTTCTGTACTGGGGGCTGGGGGACCACTCACGTTTCGCTGCCGCGGCCCCCGGGTCTGCAGAAGAAAAACGCCGAGACCAACCGGGATATGGGATGCCTGAACACGGTGAACCACTTGCAGCCGCTGTTGCCGCCGTATGGTCGAAGGCTCTCCGCGTACTCGCCCAAGACGAAGGTGAGGTTTCGATCTGCTAGCTTGTGAGCGTAGAGGTCGCCCTTGAGCCACATGAAATCCACGTATCTGTAGTGCTGGACCTTCTCTTGCTTCGCCCAGGCGAGGAGCATGACGCGCACCGTCGACCCTCCAGACTTCACCATGTGCTGAAACATCCAGCAGTCCTTCCGTGGCGGTATCGGTGTCGCGCTGAGCGCACCGCCTACCGGTGCCACGCTGAGCGCACCGTCGTCCTGCTGGAGCTGGGGGTGGTTACGCTCGGGTTTGTTTCCCCACAGCATCGGCGCGAATGTCCCCAGCGAAAGTAGCAGCAGCAGCGACAGCGCAAAGAGGCTGCGTCGACCGGGGCGAGAGCGTTTAATCGATCTTGGCAGGGGAAAGCGGTCAACACGAAGCGAAAGGGAGAAGGGGAGGGGGGGGGGTGGCACTCAGTTGTTGCGTCCCTTTCGAGACAGAGCGGAGGTGTACTCACTAACATGCATAGCCGGGGTCGTATTACCGTAGGCCCATTCATCTCTACGCATTGTCCGGGAGGAAAGCGGGTGCACAGAAGGAGCAACAATACATTCAAAAACGCAACAAAAGGCTGTCTCTGTCATCCCGCGAAAAAAAGGGCCCAAGACCAAAAACTAAACGCCACTTGCAAACCCGTGAAACAATCATCCTTCGCATCTGCCGTTTGGATCCGGAGTATCTTTGGCTACTGAAGGATACACGTGTATTTCACGGGCTCCCTCGCTCCACATGGGGCATTTCTGGTGATAAAAAATAGAAGGTAGGTCTAGAAGTGTTAGAGGGAACGAAGCTGCTATTCCGCCTATTGGCTAGGCACATCAGGAGGGCATGGCATGGCACGTGGCCTACACGGGGTAGCGCCGACACCCGACAAGTGATCAGCGGCCCCGAAAATCAAGCGAAAAAAACAAAGAACAAAAAACACCGGAACGCCTCCCTCGCCTCTTCAAACATGTGGCCACTAGGAGTGCCCCGTCCACCACCGAACTGTCGATCGAAGGCAAACACGCATGGAATATATATACCTGGTATATATCACCACTTTGGCACGCCAAGGTACGCCAAGGTACTCTTTTAGTACGACAGACCCGTTTTGGGGGACAAACCACTTGGAATTAGAGTGGTTTGTCACAAACAGAGACTGCAGTGCTGGAGGGGTTGACCGTCTATGTAAGAGCAGCGCGAGCGGCCAAAAGTCCCGATAGCCCGGACAGAGGATCATGTTTGCGTCTGTCTATGCCGTACGGCGGCTCCTTGCATCGAACCATTGATAGTCGGACACCGATTCTTGGGCGTCGAGTCACCTTCCCAGTCACGCAATTAGGTGCGGTTTAGCTGGAAGCTCATCATTCTGCGTTTCGCTTCCGACCTTGGGGGGAGGGGTGTGCGTGCACTACTGCTGCTCTATCCCTGGCGCAACGGTTATACTTTCTTCTCTTCATTCCCTTTTGTTATCATCGTTTCTTCTGTCTGCCCTTCCTACTATTACGGGCGGGCATGGTAGACAAGACCTACCATATATACACACAAAAAATGATATATTTCGGTATTTTTACTAACAATATGTGGTCCTACTGTATTTACCATGGTCCCCCGATATGCAACTCAAGATCCGGGGCCACAATGGTCACAAACAAGTCAGGCTGGCTCTCCTCCCCCCTCCCCACTGCGGTACACGTCTTGTATTATTTTTATCACGAAAAGGGTTCGGCCATCTCTTCCCCCAGTCGGCTCGCGTCTAGTCGTGCTTGAGCCTACCCACGCTATGCGCTCGCAGCAGTTGATTCTGATCGAGACATAGACAGGTGCCCCCGGTGCTCGCAGCACCTTGGAGTAAAGTCGGGCATTTTTTAGAGAGAATACTTCGTCTACCCGCGGTGTTTCGGGTTCGTGTGCTCCGGATGGTACGAGTGCTCTCAGTATTTTTAGGATCAGCACTCCGAATACCTCCGGGCTCGCAATATTTCGGGGTTCGATACTGTTCATACTCCTTGTACCTTCAAGTATTTCAGGGTTCTGTAATGGGGGCACTGCAAGTACTGGCAGTATTTCGCCCATGGGTACTGCGTGTAGTGCGAGTACTCGCAGTGCCAAAATAGTCTCAACGCACGCAGTATATACGCCTAGAGCATGAAGTATACTTCGGCCATCTGTGTACCATTTCACCGATACCCTTTCCATTATTTTGCTGAAAACATCCATTCATAAATGATCCCCACGAGTGGGAATTGGAGGAACTTACTTCCGGCGTGATGTCACTGCCCAATTCCAAGCCTACTGCGACTTGGCGACGGACCGCCAGTGGCGCGAGTACGATGCCGCCCGCGAACACCACGCTCTTATCGTTGGTCGCGTGGACCGGCGCAACTCCGCCCTCTCCGACGCACGGCGGCCAGTCCCCAAATTCATCGTTACCGGCGACCACCATCCATCCGCCTGGGCGCGAAGACTGAAACGAACGCCGAGGTCCTAAAGGAAAAACTTGAGCATAATTGGACGGGCCCCTACAGAGTCCTCGCAGTTGGCCCCTGCTCGTCAGCGGACACCCCCAACGGATCCCCTCTCGGGGAAAAGCTCCTGCATGTGGATCTTTCTTCCGACATGCCCGGCACTGGTGCTCGCCGGCGCGCGTTGGCACAACGCTGCGAGCCCTCTGTGCCAGCCGCCCCCGACCGTGGTGACGCGTGCCGAACTATTTGCCAGCGGGGCTGCCGCAATACGTGCTCAGCTACTTCTCTACGAAATCACCCCCGTACCACGTCCCCCAAGACGATATTTCGACTCCGCTTCGACGACTTCAAGTGGAGAAGATTACCGGAAAACACTCGGTTCGAGGTCGAGGTGGCGTCATCGCGGTGCATGTACGAGACGCATTGGGCAGGACCCTTTCGACTGTCCTGGAAACGGGAGATGGACCTTTAGCTCTCTCGCCACGGAACTGATTGAGCTACATGGCCGACACCCCGAACCAGCAGTCCCCTGTGCCACCGCACCGCACCGCACCGCACCGGAGGCGAAAAGGCACGCTACAACTGGATATTTCTCGGAGTAACGGCGAGCGATTTCTGGCACCCGGCGATGGCTGCGCATCGCACACCGACTGGCTTCGCCGATACTGCAACACCGTGCTTCCCAACGGGGCCCCACTTTCGGTACAAGGGCGACGACAGTCTGTGGTGGCTCGGGGAAAATCAGCGCGACTACACCGACGGATAGGGGATATTTTGTTCGATTTATGAATGACCCGGGACCGATCACGCTTTCTCTTTCTCCGGCGCGCTACACAACTTGGACGAAAACTGTATTCTACAAAAGCGCTCGGCTAGCGCGCTTGCACGGGGGGTAAAGCGTAACGTAAACTAATTTCGAGGCGCAACCGTCGTGGATAGCTGGTTTTCGCATCTCCGCTGCACTCGATTTCGCTTTTCTTGCCGTTTTCCTGGAATTCGGGAGTTCTCTGACACTTTTGACGTATTTTGAGTTTTCGGGTCGGGGTTTTTCTACTCGGTGTGATTTGTCGTTACTTGATTTCCTGGGCCGGGTTGGGGATAACTCTCGCGTTTTCCTCCGGCCGACCCCCCTCGATCAGTATCGGGGCTGATCTGGGTAACCGGGCCACTCACTTGTGGCACAGGACACGTTTTTGGAGTATTTAGTCCGGGTTTAGGTGATTCTTGGCGTATTCCGTGGTATTTTCCTTCTTCGTGTTGCCGACCCCCCCCGCGCTCGAGAGCCGGGGGCGATCTGTGTAAAATTGACCACTCATGCTGGGGCACAGGACCGTCTCACTCTCGGTGCTAACCTTTTGTTTTTCCGTCGACACTTTCTCGCATCCACTCCCCTCGCGAGTGGTATGTCGATGGCTTTCATTGACGATTCATCCCTGTTTCTTTCTGTTACGGTTAGGCTTTCCTTCCTTTCTTTTCTCTGGCGTTATTTTCGACTTCGTCACCTTGCCGTTTAAAGGTAATAGGTATTGGGGTGGGTTTTGGGAAGCCACATCTTCGACTCGTGTTCTAGTTCGTGGAATCGGGGTTTCCATAATTTCACATATTCCTGCATATACGGCTCATCAGTGGGCAGGTATTATGGTACTGCCTCGAATGATGCAGAAATGCCGGAAATTACCTGGGCACAGGTGTTCGCATCGTATTTGTAATATTTGGGAGGCGTGCCCTGGGAAAAAGCAAGGGGCCGCTGGTGTGCAGAAAGACAGAGGACGAATTTTCTCGATCCATCCAGAATAGCAAAAAAATACTTGGACTTTTTTTTCAGGTCTGAGAGGATACCGTAGGACTCCGCCGGCAAGCTCTTGCTTCCTAGACCATGGGTCCATCTGATATCTTCGAGGCCGTCATCTATACTCATCGGCCTTGCCCGACGTCAAGCGGGTTGGCCGCGGGCTGAGTCTCTGTCGAGATCGAGCGTCTATCGTCGCACGAGCTGATTATTTGTCAGCATGTTGCCAATTTGGAACGAGGAGAAACAAATTTCGCCGCATGCAGCCGTTAGGAAGAAGGGAAGAAAATACATTTATATCCCCTTTTTCCCCACAGCGGCGGTACGAGCATTACGAGCATTACGAGCATTACGAGCATTACGAGCATTACGAGCATTACGAGCATTACGAGCATTTTTTTTTTTAATGTTTTCAGCTGTTCTTTGAAAGCGAGATGTTGAAGTGATATCTGTGAAAGAGAACTTTTTGACGCCGTGTTTCCATTGGCATAGGTCAGTTGAAATGTGTTTCCACTTTTGCTCCCTGTCTAAAGATTCCAACAACATCCGGTATAATAGGATCAGCGTGCAGAATGACTATGGAGTTCAGCCTGCTGACCCGGGCAGCATCCAGAGGAGCCACTGGCCTATATCCTTCAACAAGTTTTTTTTCTTCAATCGTCACTTTCATTTTCCAGCAACTCGCAGGAGGTTTTACCCTCAGCGGTCTTCTTCTGGACAAGCCGTGGTCACAGGTGTCATCTCTTCTCCCCCCCGGTACGTGCCTTCATTTCTTGTCGCGCATAGGTTTTAGCATTCCCACTGCTCGTCGATTCTCCTCGAATGTAGCGAACTCACGCATTCGCGTTTCCGCTAGTCAATTTTTATGCAAGACAAAGTCCTCAGGGCCCATCTTAACGATAAGTCAATTTTCATGACGATGGAATAGGGGGAAATAAGTTTGATTTTATTTGAATATATTTTCGTGAATAAGATGCCTTTGGGTCCCCTATCGAGGAACAGCGTATTGGAAAAATACCAAAAAGCGCGTGAGGGCCAACGGACACCCGAGGACAATCAACGAGGCGAGCGACGACCCGCGTCCTCCTCGGGGAGCCGCGGTCAGCGGCCGATTATTTCTGCCGGCACCTCCGAAGAGGCTATCGCTCTTGGGACGTCTTGGGTGGCTGGTGCAGCCCCGGAGCCCAACGCAGCGCAGCAGCGACGGGGATACAGCGATCGAACTTCTGAGCGAAGTCGTGATTTGGTCGGTGCTAATAATAATAGTATTAGTGTGGTTTGCGAGACAAATAGAGATGCAAAACTGGGTTAACGACGGCTGTGGAAGTTTTTGAGGCGCCGCGGATGGTCTACTCTGTGCTAGGGGCCGCCGGACCTTGTCTCTCTGGTATGGTGAATCTCACCTGTGAGGCAGTCGACAACACGGCTCAAGAGTTTGCGTGGATGGCTTCGGTTTCAGGAACATGTCACGTCGAATTGGAGAAACACCCCGAACTGAATGACAAGAAAGAGCGAAAGAAAAAAATAGAAAACAGTCCCAGACGACTTCTTGGCAAGTAGTTTTTTTTTTCTTGCTCGAGCCAACTGTTAAAACGCCTGCTTGGTGATTCGCTTCTCGACCAATCAGATGCAAATCAAAAATCAAAAACGAAAAAGTATTGGCGGAGTATCATAAAAACGTTTCTCGTTAAGATGGGCCCTTAGGAGTGCGCACTCGGTGATACTTGAACCCACGAAATTTATCGTGGAGATTTACATACAGACTACGGTACAGTCGAACGGCTTATCATATTACTTTGTGCCAAATGGCCGTAATCTTATCATATTACTCTGTGTCAAATGACCGTAATTTCTGAAATAGTTCACTTTTCTCGTTCGGCCGCGGGCCTTTTCTCGTGCTTCCTGCTGCGGGCCCGCAAGGGGGCGGCGTGGGCAGTACGGTGCAAGCGTTGGCTCCGGCCGGGCTCCGTGGCCCATGCTCTACATGATCAAAGTTACGTGACCCAGCAAGCAACTCAGGGGATGGGGTCCTAATTCCGCAAAGCCATCCAGGGGCTTGTAAACCTACCCGGATCTTTGTACTTTTAGCTGCAAATATTTTGTTTTTCTCGCTTCTCGCTGCAACTGCGACAACAGCAAACAGTGCTGTTACGCAGCAATACAACAACGACAACAGCAGGCGTACGAGTGCTGCTCGAGTCGAGTGTTGCTCGAGTGCCGCTGGCTGCTGCTGCTGCTGCTGCTGCTGCTGAGTGCTCGTGTGCCCGTGATTGCTTGGCCACGCCGTGCTTGTGTTAGTCTCGTGCTCGTTGCGCTTGGCCAATCGAGTGATCGTGGCCCCGTGCTTTTTTTTTTGCAGTGCAATAATAACAACCAGCCGTCGTCCCCGGTGGCTTGGTCATGGTAGCTACGTTGTCCGCGCGCCTATCAAAATCAGTTTCGTGGGTTCAAGTCACACCGAATGCATGCTCAGGGCCTTATTCTTGCATAAAATAAATTGATCAGCGGGAAGCGCGAGAGAGTGACTTTTAGCTACATTATATGAAAATCGACGAGCAGCGGGAATGCTAAACCCCGTGCGCGACAGAAAATAAGGCGGCACGTACCGGGGGGAAGAAGGGTAGACACCTGTGACCACGGCTTGTTCAGAAGGCCGTCGAGGGTAAAACCTCCTACGAGTTAGACTGGAGAGTGAAAGTGACGATGAAAAATAAAGAATAATTAAAAAAGCCATCATGGTTGGAAACCTACTCACGCTTGTGCGCTCGAGTGCTGCTGGAGCAGTACGCAGGAGTGCAAGAACATCAGCAACAGGCGTACGAGTGCTGCTCGAATCGAGTGTTGCTCGAGTGCTGCTGAGTGTTGTTGTTGTTGCTGCTGCTGCTGCTGAGTGCTTGTATGTTCGTGACTGCTTGGTCTCAATACATGAGAACACGCTGTATCCACCACGTACATATGATACATACCTGTGGTAAAGTTTTTTTTTAGTATCTCGGTGCGCTTCATAATTTATTCATCGGATCTTCGTACCACGTACCAGGGTATAGCGCTGTTGTAGTAACCGAGGGTTCACTATTACTGTCCTTTGTACAATGCGCCCGTGTCACGCGGTTTGCTTATCATCATATCATTCTACTACATTACTCCTCGTGTTGTTGCTGCCGCTACTACTACTGCACACAATCGCGGTATAGCTGCTACTATTGCTGTGCTGCTGGCACAGGTTACTATTTTTTGCGGCTACCCTTCTTTATTTTTGCCCGTGCCACGCGGTCGCTTATTCGCCTCGTACAGATCCATCCCGGCTAACTATGGCATAAATAAGTGTGAGTATCTAGATTTTACAGATCCTCCAGACCACAAAAAATTCGCAGACCATACAGATCATGCAGATTTTGCAGACCCACCGATAAAAAAGTGCATATCATCCAGATCGTACATACCCAATGCCAGTGTTCAGACCATACAGATCACATAAATTCTACTCAGGTATGGGTCATACAGTTCCTGCAGAATAAACAGATACTGCAGATCGATGACACCCACCGATAAGCATGTGCAGGTCATGCACATCGTACAGGCCCTATCTCGCTAAAGATGTACAGATCGGCAGATCGGACAGATCCCACCCCGGTCAAACTGTACTAATTGTACAGGACATGCTATTCTACTCACCTGTCAAGTACCAGGTACACATTTAGAAAAATGGTAACCAGACAGATACCCTTCCGGCTACTATTCAATAATGTAAACATTTGAAAAGTCATTAAGTTCAACCAGATCCCACCTGGCACACAAACGAGTGGAATTGACACGGAGCATGCCTGTCTCTCCAGGAAAACTAGATCATGCGGACCCACCCACCCACGCGAAGCGTATGTATGTATGTATGTATGTATGTATGTATGTATGTATGTATGTATGTATGCATGTATGTATGTATGTATATATGTATGTATGTATGTATGTATGTATGTATGTATGTATGTATGTATGTATGTATGTA
>JBBMHQ010122190.1:0-20299 GCA_037834295.1 Postelsia palmaeformis
GGAACAGCTTCCACCGAGTATACATGGCTGGTCATCACGCGAAAAACTTTTTTCGCTGCTCCAACAACTAGTTTCGAGAACGTGTGCAAAGTAGACGCCCCCACACTGTCGTTTTTTTGTGGGCATTCGTCTTTTTTAAAGTAGGACCAAATACTGTCGGTAAAAAATTGTACATACCGGTATGAAGGTCTTCCTGGTTGCCATAGGTCATGGCTACTATGATCCTCCGTGGAAGCATTTTTTTCTATTGATGTCATCGGATCTAAACATGTTTTGTTGACTACAGGCTTTTAGGCGGCCTCCTTCTGTGAGATGAAAAAAAGTTTACTCGGACATGCAACCCCTACGGCGGTACGGCTCGAAGGTTGGAGCATTCGACCGGGCGCTCGACGTTGACGTTGTTGGCAGGAGTTTGAAGCGGCAAGCACACGTTCGGCGCCTACGGCAAGCTGCGTGAGCGAGTTCTCTTTTGCGAGACTTCTCCGCGAACACGCATGTTTGGTGCAGCAGATATATATATTACGGGGGGGACCATAGTAAATAGGATATACGGTACACACAAACGTCTATATATTTCGCTATTTTTCCCACTCATATTTTGTTTGTTTTTACTTTGGTCCACCGTAGTAGTATGCGGCGCCAGGACTAAGAGGCTTGGGGCAGATTCCTCGCAGTTTTCTGGAAGTCAGCTCCAACGATCCGGTAGCTTCCGCCTTTTGAACGCGGTAGCTTTTCTCAACCGACAACATACGCAATGCGCGCTGGCGGATGCCATTCGTCTATGCGCCGTCCAACAGATGGTTTCGACTGCGATGCCCGAGTGGGGCGTAATCCCCGACATCATCGGAGACGGGGTATCCGATCAGATGGAGATCATGACGGCCATCTGCGAGACAAAGGGCGCCACTTTCGACGGCACGGACTGCGTTGGAGAGCTCGACGATTCCACCGTCCATGTCAGTCAACGATATTTTTTCTCACGTTTTGTTTAGCCCTCCCGATCCAACATTACTGACTCCAACGTGTTCTCGTCGTTGTTTCCGGGGGCATCCTATTTCAAAGATCCGGGTGCTGCTTTGTGGTCGAGCCCACCCCATTCCCACACGAGGTGCAAAACACCCTGAGGACTGTAGTGACCTGTACTACGATATAGGTCGCACCTGTTTCATATACCAAATCTGGCTGGTTGAGATCCTAACCTGATTAACTAAGTGACCCAATACCGTTGTAAGGCCATCAGTGTTCGACAAAAGTATTTAAAAGGCGTTCTTCAATACCTGGACCATATGACCTTCCCCGTCCTTGAAAAATGCCTTCACTCATCGCGCGCTGCAGGGTTAGTGCCTTTTTGCGTACCGTCTTATATGGGGAGGTCAATATGTCTCACTTGAAACATGGCTTCGAAGAACGCTTGTTCGAGCGACGCGAACAACAAGTATCACACATGCGCTAGCCTTCAAAGATATACGCTACTGTTTTCTCTGCAGGAAAAGTGTCTAGCTGACCGGTAGAGGAAAGTTTTCTTTCGGCTTCGCCGAACGGTCAGACAGTGTTAGCTTGATCACCTGACGTGAAGTGATTCCGTTGTTAGGATGTCGGTAGGGGGGTTAGAGAGCTCCTGAAGCGAGAATATCCCGGACACATTGCAGGCGCCCCACTGCCGTACGGGTAGCAGACATCTATTGGTAGTGCAATTTGTGCGTAACATGCGTGTTGACGAATTGGGGCTGCCGATGTAGCGAACCTGTTGGCAATCACGGTCATACTCTACCGTCCTACGTGATGTGAACGAGCTGTACAGACGTACGCACTAGAGTCGTATGTGGCAACGCATTTGTCGTGCATCTGTCTCAGTCCGCCTTTATTTCGTTCGGGTTCCCCCCATCCATGACGCTATCTCCCACTATCCTGCTTAGATTGCGTATCGCCGAGAATGTAAGCGACACGTTCACTAAACTATATCGACACAGTCCCTGCCTTGCGCGAAAACCATCTTGGTGGTATGGTATGAGTTGCGCGCATGGACGCACGCCTCCCCATCTCATCATGCAGCCTGTTCGACAGAACTCCATTCCCCCTTATTTGCTTCGTCGTGTAGTGTGGCCAAAGCGTATCCGTGCACCCTGCCACTTTGGAGAACCTTCCAAAGGTACCTCTATCATCTGCTTGTTTTTTCATGTCCTATTGCATAAGTTTACGTTGAATCGAAGTAGTCGGTTCTAACATTCACGTGTGTTCCTGCCATCCCATCGCCCGCAACGCCGGGTGTCCGAATCGAGTGCTACTTGTCCACACCCCTTGTCACCCCGCCCACTGAACAGATCGACCTGGAACTCGGAGATTTTTTTCTGGACGGGCCCGTTTTCGTCAAGAGCGGGGTGACAATCTCCGGGGTATTCGACGCTGAATCGAATAGCTACACGGAGTTCGTATTTCTCGAGAGCGCAAACACCGAAAACACAGCGGACGAAGCCATCATCGTCTTCGATAATGTCATTGGAGCGGAGGAAAGTACAGTCTGTTTTTGTTGTTGTTGTTGCTGTTGTTTTCTGTCCATTAAAACAACGAACCGGCAAAAATATGATTGCATCTATCCCACTTGCTTTTCGCTGTACCGCGGAGATTTCGTTTTTCAGTCCCCGTGGTTATCCTAGACTTCCCGTACGAAAACATGCTTTCTACTGTCTCTCCGTGCCAACCGTGAGTAGGCTAAGTTTCGGAGGAAGCAAACACGGGAAGAGGCCAGTGTATCAACAGTTGAACACACGAGATCATTACGCCTGAATCCAGAGTAGTGAATACGGCCGTTGCGCACTGTGAAGGGAAGTGTAGCGAGACAGGGGTAGCATTCACTGGATAAAACAGACCCTCGCGTTGACGGGAGTTCTCTGGATCCATGGAACTATCCAACATCGTGGATCTAAACCAGTTTTGACACATTAGTTTCTACGAACAACGCATACCAAAGTGCTGAAGTTAATGACTCGTTTGATAAAACCCATAAAAAATATTGGTGGGGGTGTAGAGTACACGCGTGAACACCCTCATGAAGCCGTGCGACTACAGAAGTTTACGTGCTTGCAAATATAAATATGCATGACTGGCATATTCTGAACGACGACGCGCGTTCCACGTTTGTTCTGCACACGGCAGATGGAGAACATCAACATTGTCCGACACGAGGATCCGACAGGAGATGTCGTACCCGGCAAGCTGGGAAATCTTTGCCTGGAGGTCAAGGATTCGAAGGTGTGCTCACGCCAAATGTATCCTAGTGACCGGGTTAAAATTAAACGCATCGGTCGAAGCTAGGATTGCCCACAGCGATAGACTTGTATCGTGGGCCGTGACAAAAATGTCTCTGCGTTGTCGTTCCTCGGGCTATCTTGCGTCCATACTGTTTTTCGTCTGCCATATGTTGAGGGTATGTCGAATGCCCCTAGTTACGGCCGGTGATAAATACATCGCCTACTATGCGTACCCACACACGCTAGTATGGTGCCCCACACGCAACCGATAGACTCATGCTGTCACCAAAGCCGTACAGGCCTTAAAACTAGATATGCGGTAGTCATACCTAGCGCACTTCGAAAGTACGGACGAACGACACACGTGTGTGGTGTACAGTTTTCGGAGACACGCCCTGCACGTACTGTTCGATCCAGGGAAAACACAGCGCCGCATCTTACCGTTTAAAGTAGCGTCCAAGTTTGTTTTCTGATCAGGCAACGAGTACCGGTCCGCAACGTCAGACCGAATGCTCCGTCTGCGCGTGGCGAAAAAGCTAGATAGACAATCTCCCTACCTTCGATACCCTTGCATGTGGTGGCGCCCCGCAGGACCTCGTGTTCAGCGAAATCGGTCCCCGAGCATGCAGAACTGGTGCAGCCCGGTTCATCGACTCAAGCAACATCAGGTGACGTCACAGGTTTCATCTCGAAACACTTCATGGGGAGGGGGGAGACGGTCACTTACTTGAGTAAAAGAGGCTCCGGACTCTCGAATTCAAGTATGACGCAAGCACGCTTACTGCACGGCATACCGTCGGAGACTATCCGAGATGGCGTGGAGGTTTGAGCGGCCGGTTCAGTGTATTATCGCCCTCTCCCGCACGAAGTATTCCCGTCCTTCGCGTTCTCGTTTGATTCGCTCGACAGACAGAGCCTCAACTCCGATGCGAGTTTTGAGATTATTTTTGCGTATTACTCACGGAAGTGGCTGGCGGTCTCAGCCCAATTAGTTTTTTTTTCTAACTAGTGCGTTCGAGTCTGAGTCGTATTCTTCAAAACATCTCGTTCAGAGCTAAGAACCCTGGGAGTGTGAGTTTCGGGCTTGTTGTAAAGACCATTACGTCGGCACAGAGAGGTGTGCTTGTTCGTCATCTCTCGAGTTTTGTTCCAGAAATCGGGAAGGTCGCCGAGACACCGATTGAAATGATTCCGCACAGATCTGGCCGAGAACGCTCCAAAGACCTCGTGTTCGACTCTAGGACTCTTAGAGCGTTGTTGAGAAAACCGGTTCCGGGAATCGATGGCATTCGTGTGCGAAGTCAACGCCTTTTACGGTGGTCTACATTTGCTCACATAATTTGTTTGTAGGGTGAGGTACAAGTGCTCGTTACATACAAAACCTCATTCAGAGATATTTAGGAGGTACCCGACTCCCCCCCACGATGAGGGTCGCACCGGTTTACCGTCTGTGGCAATATGTGCGGACCAGTTGAGCCGTCCGCAGAGCAGGCAACTACCAGTTGGTGTGAAATTGCTTCCGGAGTGTGTGCGTTGTTGCTACGAGCAACTCGTTCGAATTCGTGTTTCGGGTGAGATATTGAGCTCTTCAGGTGAGGACCTCAGCTGATAACGCCGAAATCTTTACTGTAACACTGCCCAACTCTGTCGCAGCACACCCGTCTGTTGTGGTGCGCCTTCCCCCTGCCCTATTGCTACCAGGACGTAAATTTCCTGTTCCTTTTCGTTCCGGATAATATTCGCCTTTCTTTCCTATCTCTCTCTCTCTCTCTCTCTTTCTCTTTTCCTCTCTCTCCCCCTCAGACACACATTCTTCCTTGCTCTCTCCTGCATACTGTAGTAACAGTCGCAACTCAGATCCGAGGCCACTTAGCAGGCCCTCCTAAAACCCCCATTCAACGGTTCAGGCCCTGGGGTTTGTTTGGTGCTAAGATTGTAGGCATTCCTTTCCACGCTGACTTGCGCTGTAGTTTATTTATCACGATCTCGACATGTCCAGCTTGCAGCCGCCGTCGCGTGTACACCACACCAAATCACGCATGTTCGTATATTCATATTATTTCTGTATGGTGATGACACCACGCAATTGCATGCAACCGCGGAATGGCACGCAACCACGTATACCTTCGCTTCAATTCTCTCCTGCAGCGCGTTCCTCTTCTGGGAATCGAATCAAGAAACCGGGAACTACATGGAACTCACCCGCGTGGACGACTTCGTCGTCAGGGCGTTCCCAGTGAGTGTGCGCGGGGGGTGGTTGGTAAATTTCGCCTTAGTTACCCAGCAGTTGACGTGCGCTCAGACAGGTTTCCAGTTACGATCACGTGTTCCGAAGCTCCGCGCTTCAAGAATAATGTTCCTCGCCCATAACGGGCCTTGACGAAAGCACGTGCACGCTTGACCCTCGTGGGACGTTCAGCGGTGAACTTTGACGATCCGACGAGTCAGTTTCAGCGACAGCAGCGGCGATGCTGAGGGGCGATACAAACTTGGTGTACGAGTTACAATGCAACAGGAGGCGAAAGGCACGGGGGCGCAACCTGCCCTGGCCCGTACCTCAGGGCGCGCATGCCATGTACTCATAGATAGTGGATAGCACCAGAGATATCACTGTCGTTCGCTAGATACCTCGTGATGGCAAACGGGCTGAGGCGATGAATATCCGTATGTCATGAGGTGCCATGATGAACAGTGGTGTGATACTAACGGGATACCGGGTCAGTTCGTCAGTCGAGCGAGCCCCCGTCAGCCAGACTATATCTGAAGCAAAAACGTGCCTACAGCTGTGTACACCCACCGTAACGCGCGTTAGCGACATCTTATCGGACGCCCCAGCCGGCTATATCGGTTTTACGTGTACTGTACATCCGCACTTCCGATAGAGTGTCGAGGTGCTCTCTGATCTCTCGAATTCATTGGTCGATTGCTTCCTCTTACTGGTGAATGTCTGTGGGTTCTCGTAGAGACACCGGTGGGGGTTTTTTTCACGGTAAGAGTTGACGCGACCTTGGCGTAAACCCCCAAGAAGAGTTACCGGCAGAGACGCACGCGGCGTGCATCCCAAGCAATAGCTTTTTCTCCCTGTTTTCCATGTCGGTTTTAGCATCCCCCCCCCTCTGTCTGGGTTTCCACAAGATACGTGGGGATCTCATGTCAAATTTTTGGTGCCTCGTGTACCGCTGCCCTTTACGGTGTTTGTAACGCCACTCGGTGGCATGCCGACTGACACATTTTTCCACTGAATGTTATGCATGTCCGGGGTTTCTGGACGCCTTTCAGGACATGGGCGGATTGCTTATGGACACATGTAACAATGTTGTCTGGGAGGGCGCGGGTCCGTTCAACTCTGAACTTCCGAGCCCTAGGCTCAGCGCGCCTGTCGGGGGCGACCAAAGGGCGAACGTTGTCATCACCGGCGACTCCTCCAACATCGTATTCCGGACTTGCGACGTCGGTCCTGGTGCAGGTACGTTTGTAGACCTTGTGATCCTTGTTGCGTTGTTGGGGGGGGGGGGGGTGTACTCACTGCCATGCATAGCCGTGGTTGCATGCCCGTAGGCCCTTGCTTTCCTACTTTGCTGGGACCGTGCACTACGTCGTGCTACCTTGCTTTCCTACGTCGTGTTTCCCCGACAAACCAGGCATTGCTTGCGCCTAGTTTTGAAAAGCGCCGTGAGATGTTGGGCAAGGCGCATGAAAGGGCGAGCTCCATCCCTGTGCTAAGAAACGCTTTACGCTCTCGAGGCAACGTTTCTTGCATGTGGATGACAGTGTCCTTCCATTGATATATCCGCTGGTGTGGCCAATCCCAAAGACGTGAGTGCGTTCAATACGTAGCTGCCTCGCGGGTGCTTTACCGTATACGCAGTACGTGATACGATCACGCTCCTTGTGAGGAGCTACGCTTCCCCCGCACAAAAATGACCGACCTCGTCCGCCAGCCGTGGTGACCGCCACAACAAAAACAAACGAGAACGACAGTATTTGATATCCTCCGTTTGACGTCGATCGTTCCTGCGCTCGTCCTCTTCTAATCTTTATACCTCTCCGCGACTACCGAGATAGAGCCCCGCATTCTAATGGAATCGACCATGCCGCTTACCTTGGAAGACATTTTCGAGTACGAGGACGCCGACAGCGGAGACTGCATCGTCGAGGTTCCTGCCGTAAGTTTCTGCCGTCAAAGACATACCAGGCTTACGCTCAAACGTTTTGTCACTGGATTGGACCCGACGCGGCATATTCGAGGTTATTGGAAAAGTCTCCACCCGTAAGGTTTCAACATATGAAAAAAATTGAATAGTTGCCCTATTATCTGGGCCATGCGTCTAAAACAGCAGTAGGGAAAAAATACGGAAAGCTTGGCATCAGCATTGTTTGAAGACCGAGGCAATCACAACAATTAAACTACCCACACCCTTTCCAATTATCGTTTGAACTCTGGGATTGGTGTCGAAGCTTACAGCCGACGGAACTGTCCGCCGGGTTTTGCGCTTGAATTTACTTCCCAAAAACCCAGCAGATAGTCTGATCGGCAGTCAAAGAACGCGCGTGCTAAGATAGATGCGGAACTGCTGTTGTATCGAAAATGCTTCTGGCAGATGACGGGACTACCCAATATCAGACTGTTAATAGCATATTTCAAAATATATTTCGTTGTACGAAATATGACCATGGAGTTCTTGTGTGCATTAGTTTGTTCTTCGTCGGCATTTTTTGGGGTATTAAACGACTCAAACAAGAAACACGAGAAGGTGTAGGCGCTATATACCTCCGCCGTAGCTCGCGTCTAAGGGGATCTCGTACATGTTATAGCCATCGAAATCCACCCTTGTTTTCGTCGGCATTATTGAACGTCCGGGGGTGATCTCCTCGCCACGCTTTAAAAGTAAACTCTTCTGTCATTCACAAGGCCGTTCGAACATGCTCTCCCGCTTCACACGCGAAATATAATCCGCGATGCCGACGTTTGTCGAACTCCGCATTCTTTTAGTTCATTCGAAAGGGCTCTTTGCTCGACTGATTCAGAGAGTGTGTTTTCGTTACTGAGATGAGTTAGTTGGTACTCCATGTTCTCTTTGTGCTCAAACCGAGGGACGGATCGTAGGCAGCCTGCATACCTTCGACGGCGACACCGTGCGCACGCTTTAGTGTAAGGCGTGTTTTGATTCCCCATGCAAACTGCATGTTATGTGCATGAACATCACGATAAAACGATATACCGTTCATAGAGCAATCAACGGCAACGGTGACATTCGATCCACATGTTGCCAAAACTGCAGTGCTACAGAAGCCGCATGGTCTCCCCGCTGGGCTCGCGGTAAAATAGGAAATGTCTGCACCACGTGGTGGGTTGCAAGAGATACAGCAGAGGTTTTCACACTCCGCCGTAACCTGTATTCAAATGTGTCACCAGGGGTATTCTCTCGTGGCGCTGTCTGAGAGTATGTGTTTCAGAGATCATCATGTTCCATGTTCTTTGTTGATCATGGTTTCACAAACTGGTTTCGTTGCCGGATGGTCACTGCTGTTGTGCGACGCAGCAATCTCAACACGAACCGGCCTCGGTGATGAAGCGGGTGTTTCAAAATGTTGTGTTGCCGCCGTGACTTCGTGACTGTTCTCGTGCTACGCTTCCACTTGCAGGGTACCACGGACGATCTGATTGTGCAAGCTAATTCCGAGCAGACGTTGTCCAAGGTTGGCGACTGCTGGGTGTTGGACTAGGTTAGGCTCCGGTTGTCTTGTTGCGGCTACGCTTCAACAGCATACGTTCAGCGTGCTCCGCAGTATCGAGTGGTACAAGTCGTAGCAACCAAGCCGAACGACCCCAATGAATATATGTGGGGCCCCGTTCAACAGTCTTCATGCTTGGAGATACAGTACGTGCCTGTCATGCTGGATTGAGGCATAATTATATCGGTTGACAATGTTCAAAGTGCGTATGATAAGTGGATCTGTTTACGTTTGAAGAGGTGGGATAGACACAATAGCCAGAGGCCTACATATCTACTTGGTATATTGATAAACTAATACGCGAGCGTCTCGTTCGGCACGTACCAAGATAAAGGCAGCAGCACTGACTCCTGGCTCGAAATATTTTTTTTCACGCACAGGGTTCCTTACCTGAGGAATTGCTGGGATGGAATTTCGTGTTCAATCGTTTTATTTGTACCTGGGCCATAGCATTGTTCGCTAGGTTTCACGTGGGTTGGTAAGGCACAGGGCTCGCCAGAAAATAGAAGGCCCACCCCTATGGTAGCATCCGTGAGTTGGAGCGATCGTGCGTTACACGGGTTGACGTTGAAACCAGGGTTTCAGAGAGTCCTGCTTGTGACGTTAGGCGAAGGATTGTCACCGAAAGCAGACGGCAATGGGCACGGACCGCGTCACGAGGCCGTCAAGTCGGGGGGGGTGGGGGTATGTGCATCAGAGGGTTGGTGAGAACTGGTTACGTTCTGGAGTGCATACTGTCGTGGGGACTCTATGGATACATAGCTCGATGACTCGAATCTGTCCCAAACACCTCGTTGACACGAAGCGGCACAATCATCGGCGAAGGGGTGCTTTGATGAACGTGGATATAGTGTCTTCACAGTTTCGATGATATGTGGATTTTGCGGGTCTCAGTCGTTACTCGTGAGGTGCCTCGAGATGAGCTCGAGCTGTGAGTTTGACGATGACGAAAATGTCCCCGGCCAGGTACTCTCACTTCGGTATTTTCGTTAGTTGCAGCGATGCCACGTACCCAGCTCTTTGGATTTCCTTGTTTATAGTAGGCGTTTTTACTACAGGAACGCATTCCTGCGACGGCCACTCGTCAAGAGGGGGAAGGAAAGCCGAAAGGCCCACCACAAGTCACCATGATGCACCCAAACCCGTCATTATCCTCATCATTGACAGTGCCGGTGCTGATCGCAGTGCCGAAGGCCGCTGACGTCTACGTGTTGTACCTTGCTTGTGGTTGCAAAAGCAACCAGATGCTGCTTGAGCCAACTACTGTAGTAGCCAACTATCCCGCTGTCTAGTTACCGCAGTTGGCTTGTATCACCAGCCCGCTAATGCCTAGCGCGTGGAAGTCCACGCAACTCGCAGGTGAAGTAAGGTATTCAGTTTTTTCTTCTGGGGACGTGATTCGGAAG
This sequence comes from Postelsia palmaeformis, assembly GCA_037834295.1. Classification (NCBI taxonomy): domain Eukaryota; class Phaeophyceae; order Laminariales; family Laminariaceae; genus Postelsia; species Postelsia palmaeformis. Next base: position 10,391 of record JBBMHQ010122190.1, read on the forward strand.
ATATCCTCGTGTAACATACGACACCCCGGGCTTGTCACCATCCAGGGAACGGACGCATCAGAATCTGCAAATAGATCGTCTAGATCCTACAACTCTGAGGTTCGAAAAAACATGGGCCTGACCTTTACAGCCCATATATATAGAGGGATCTCCAATCCAGGAAATGTGTGATTCGTGCATCGTGGATAATAAATTCACGCGGCTCCCGCTGCTGAAGACTGATGCATATTAAGAATATCTATCTGCCGTGATAATACCTAGGCCATAGAGTCGGGATCTGATACCAATGTATCTGAACCGACGTTTCACCAATAGCAGCATCCACGCTAGTCTGGCCGTGTTTCACCAAAAATTACGGGTGGTGCGATCGTTTGGAACTCGACTCCCGTCGCTTGGCCTTAAGGACAGGGTGAAACCTATGTGCAGTGTAGTGTTGAAAGGTAGTCTTGTCCGTAGATGATGTGACCGCCTCCGCAAACGAAGTAACGGACGAAGCAGGGTGTATTGGTGAAGAGAATGTGGCATGCCTCTATCGGGAACCGGGATAGAGCAAGTTTGGTTTAGAAGGGAAGGCCTCGCACGCAGTCCTTTCAAGCAAAGCATCGAGCATAGAGCAGCAGCCCCACGCCGGGCACGAGAAAGCACGAGGTGCGGTGACGAGCACGGGCAGACGTGAGATTATCGCTGGTTCTTCGATTCAAGCCAGGATTTTGCTCCTTTTTTTCTGCTGCCCCACCCCCCCCATTGGGGGGGGGGCGGCACGAGTAGCCGGGGCTACGGAGGGAAATGGTTTGTATTTTTCCGTTATGGTTTTACTCGAGTTAGATCGGAAGAGTCGAATCGCAAGGTACCATTCGGAGGCTTGGCCATCCGAGAAAACTGTAGGCCGTAGTAGTTAGGAACCCGGCCGATATCAAAGTAGAGAGAGAGACGAAAAAAATTGTGGTCGAGATACTCAGGGCGTTGCAGGAAGTTGCGATACAGGTATCTGGCTGAGTGGAGGAACCTTTCTCTCCCACGGCTCAGAAAACGATAATAATAATAATACAATTCGAAATATATACAATAAAGGGCATGATATTATATTGTTGATTTTCTCCATGAAAATTGGGATTGGAATTTAGGGTATAGAACGGCGGTTTCCGCTGGGCACAAGTGTTTCGAGGTTCGCTGTATTTTCATGAAATAGTAAATAGGCGTGCCGCCTGAGAGTTGGCCTAACGTTCCTGGGTGGCATATACCCATGTTGTCCTGTAGTTACAGTACTGCTGTGTATATGTACTGCAGTTGTTTTCGAAGTGCTTGTGGTTATTTTTGTGTATTCTGCGCACCAGACGAAATTGGTTTGCGAACTTTGAAGATGAATGTATATCACAGTCATTCCGTCGTTATCAACACTCAAGGTCGATTACTCTACAATCATGCCCGGAATAAGAACATGTACTACATTTGGGGTCCCTGCTTCTGCCTCTTGCAGGTTGAAAGAGAGCGTTCATGCATCCGCGAGTATTGTATTCGGCAGGGGGTTGACAGGGAAGCGGAGACCATGGGGGTTCTCGACGCGGGCTGTGTGGTACTCGGTACACACGCAGTTGACCTGTAACCACCAGCACCCTGTCCTTGCGCACTCGTTTTGACGGTTTCGCCGCTGCAGAGAAACAACAATGAGTCATAGCGCGTTCAAACCAAGCCAAACAACCATGTACCGTTCGAACTATGAGGCACCCGCTCCCATGTAAATCCGTATAGGTAGGATCCCCGACATTTTCCGTGGCTGTTCGGGTTTGTACTCCAGGTTGGTCGTCCATGTCGTCGCCACATGTCACGGTTCAATGAATCATCAGGGTAATTCGATTCTCACAAATCAGCATACAAAATTTGGGAGTGTGAGATATTTTCTTGGGTTCGTCATTGACTTTTGATTCTTGTGCATAGGTCCCACGAAATATCCTTACCTACCGGCGGCGGTCCCCCACGCGCTTGCTTGCTTCGCGCTAGAGGAAATATATAATAGATGCCCAATCCTTGCGACTACTAACACTTGTGTATGTCTCCGATAGCTGGCTCATACAAATTGGGGGCGACGCGAGCAAGAGACAAACCTCCTGAGCAAGCCTTGGAGCCTTGTTGTGATCCCATCTTCGAACACTCAAGTTGAAAGCAAAAGCGCATGTGGGCTTTCCTGTACGTTTCAAGGTTGCCCTAAGTCAGCAGAGACATTCGCCGTATCCCGGGAGGCGCAAATATTCCAACACCACCTCAAAATGCAAACCGTTTCCGCACGTAAATGGAACAAGAAAAAAAACTTCATTCCCCGATCTATTCAGAGAGGCTCGTCAATGGTCAAGTGTGAAGGTATGCGTGGGTGAAGTAGATCATTTTTGTTTCATTTTTCTCTATTTCCCAGCCATTATCGTCGTCCTCCTCCTCCCTTTCCTACCAAGAATCGTGGCCTAAATCCGGGGTCGCACATATAGCAGGCCCCACTACGATTCGAGCCTTGACCGACATAGGGAGGATATGTCACCCCTTTTTTTGCTCGTCGTCTAGCGTCGGATATTTAGATATCGAATTTCTACGGCCGGGCCCCACGACAACGATGTGCGTCAGACCCTCCAGGGTAAAACGACACACCTTCTACAATACACACGTTGATACCGGCGAACTCAAGAAAGGAAAGAAGAAATTCGCGAAGCACGTTTTAGCCAGGCTTCATTGTGTATCATATTACGTCGAATTGATTGGCTGATCATCATGTCGACAGAAGGGGCACACCGACGGAATGTTTGGAACTACTGTAGATTTACGACCGAAGTGTCCTGTCAAAAAGAAAACGAAGGGCCCACTTGTTTTCCATCGGTGTCCTTGATCACAGCTACCCAGCCGTACCAGACGCACACGTCTAGACGGCACGACACTGCCTGCCGGTTGTATGAATGGGCCTAGAGGCTAGCATATCTGTCGAGAGGTACAGTATTTCCTTCCCCACGTTATCCCGTTTTATCGTGTTGGGATTAGCACTGTAGCTCGGTCTTTGTTACACTTATTTTGAACACATGAAGCCTCTTTCACGATGGAAACGCTATCAAATTTAGTCCAGAAGCCAACAATCGCCCGACTTGGACAGGGTCTGGGCAGCATTGACCTGAACAATCAGGCCCTCCGTCGTGCCCTATTTCGAGAGGTTTGCATGGAGCACGGCGGGGCGCGGGAAATGGGTCAATATGCAGTAGATAAAAGGACCTTTCGATGATGCTCGGAATGCTCACAGCCGTAATCAGCAGCAGTGTTACCACATCTTTAATGACTGGGTAAATATGCAGTAGATCAAATCAACCATTAGATCATGCTTGGAACGATACCCACAGTAATCAGCAGCAGTTCGACCACATCGTTAAAACGTTTTCCTACCGACTCCCTGACCAGGGATACTGTCACGAATTGGACTTAGATGTGGACCTATTCCCCGTTCCGGCTGGGATGTATATATCATTGTCGCTTGGATTCTGCTCTGAAGACATTCCCCAAGTTAGGCTTTCGAGGGGAACAATCGGCCTTTCGATTTTGATAGCAATATGCCGCGAGGAGCGTTGAGTATGCACGGGGGGTGCGATCGTCTCTCAGCGCTCGTTTCATCGGCAAGGAACGGGTACCGGGGGTGCCGAGGGTCGAACAACATTCTATTCGAAAGGCTCTCGACCAGATATTTCCCGCAACAGAGCTTGTTGTTCGTTATTGACACACTTTTCCGTCTTGGAAAAATCGATATCTGAAAACCGATCGCACCTTTGCGCAAACTACACGCTGGTTACGGTAATTTCCGTATGGGCTTTCGGACAAAGCTATAAAATTTCCCCTTTTGGCTTTTTCCTATGAGCAATAAATGAAGCTCAAACTCCCGGCCAGAGCGGGGTAGAGCAAGGAAATCGCGACATTCTTCTTCGTTGCAAAAAAATACAAATCGTACCACAACTAGTGTGCCTCATATGATCGATCAATACAAATAATAAACAATGCTTGAGCTACTGTTGATGCGGAGGGTCAGGGCTGAAAAGAGAGCTCCGGTCTCAAGTGCTCGTTCAGGATTTGGCCCAAACCATCCCCGACCATAGTGGTAAACGCTCAACTCCTCGGATTGCGTGTTGGACCCTTCCAGGACGGCGGCCTAGTTTGGGGAAAGTATACGCCGACGTGTGAGTAGTTTGTCCGCATACCGGTACACTGGGGTATTGCGGTAAAAAAGGGGTTCAAGGCGGCTCGCAGGGATTGCGGGGTAACGATCGATCCCTCATTTCTGCGGCAACGGAAGAGACACCCAGCGCACCTTACCCACGTGCTACCTATTGGAGGGGCGTCACCTATGGCGATATCATAACCGAATATGGCTTGTAAAGTTAGGAGCATGCCAAATACATGGTGTTCGTGTGCATCGTGGTTCATTGTTAAGGTTGGTTACCTCCGCAAGAGATATGGCGTGCAGCATGGCAGAACCACCCGATGCGGAGGGGCGTTTCGAGGAAGCCGTGACATTGGGCTTCCCAGAAATATGTTCAACATCAGACATACAGCAGTGTCCGTCTCACGTTCTTACATGTAATACTGTCAACGACCTTGCGTGTACATCAGAGGGTCAATCCGGCTCTTTATACTGTCCCGGTACCTGCACTATTTATAGTGTATGGTGCAATCAGTTGAAGAGGAACGTAGCCCGGTGAAAGTAGGCGCAGCACTTAACGCTTCCAGACCTCTCGCCACGAAAAGCTCTATACCTCATCCGGAAACCGATCTTGAGGAAGCTAAAAAAACTGCAGCCCGACGAACAACCTCAACGCCTAGGCATGCCACGAGTCACACTGAAATATAACTGGCGGGGTTTCATGGATGGTGGGTACAGGAGCTTCGTTCGGTCCCAAATACTGCGACCAAAACGTCATATCCGTATCGTCTGACGCCTCTGCACGGGTAATATTCATTTGTGGTCAGATGAGATTGGAGAGTCGGAGATGAAGTGTACGCCCACCTGGCAATGGGGTACATCTCCCGCAACCGGGTTTCCAGCTACAGGACTGCAGCAGCGAGCAGCGAATGTTGCGACTATCCTCGAGCAACATGCTCTTGGCGACATTTGTCACAAGCCCACAACCATGGGCAGGCAGGATAGATGGTTGATACTCGATGAAACACGAACGATACACACCTAGGGCCAATCAACCATATCCCACTGTCATGACCTAGATATTTCTAGGCAGACCAACCCCTCCTGATCTGCAGCGTGGCCATAGTAAATTGGACCAAATGTCGGCGGAAAATAGAGGGAAATATGTTGGTTTTTGTGTATGCCGTAGGTCCTGTTCACTATGATCCAGCAAACGTTGCCGAGTGGGAGCCTGCACATATTTCTTGCCTGGGGTACATACTTTGCGGCTCCTGCGCAGCCTCTCAACAATGACAGGTGAGAAACTACACGATTCGCTGCTGCAGATGGATACACCATGGTCCGCGAGACCTGTCCACGATGCGGAGGTGTTACGGGCACTGGGTGAGGTCCCCCCCCGTTTCTACGGGCAGGCCGAACATGCTATTGCTAGTATTGTGTTCAAAAGTGTTGTTGAAAGATGATATTTCGTAGTAACGTGCGAAAACCAATATAAACATGTATATATCTACGGACTGAGCGACAGTACTGTAGGCGTTGTGGAGCGGCGCGACTTTTTTTTTACTCACCGGTCCGACCTCCACGATGCAGTCTCCGCTCTCGGCCTCGTCGTACTCGAGGTTGTCAAGGGTGAGTGGCGTCGTAGACTCCATCAGAATGCGGGGTTCTACACACGCAACAAAGGAGAAAACGACCGGCACGGATATCGACCGAAGATGTTAGAGGTTGTGGACCCATTCACGTTTAGAGAACCGCGCAGTCCCCTCTTGGAGACAGACTACCTAGAAATTGAGTGGTTTTTGCCCTAAACGGTACAGCGGCCCTAAACGGCCTGGCGCCAGGCATCAATAAGTACAGGGGCTGGGAGGAGGCAGAAGTAGACACATATCAAAATTGAAAAGGCAAAAACAAAAATAAATTATGTGCCTGTGTACGCCGTTGGAGCCATTTATGCCGACTTCGCCGTCCGACAAGAGAGAATCTCCTGAGCTCCAACGTTGCTCACTTGTCAACATGTCCTCCTCAGGAACTGAAAAACGAGCTTAGTCGAAACTAACAGGCTGTGGCAGCTAGTACACCGTGGTGTGATGAGTCGTTTGCAACTGTGCCCACACTCGATGGCAAATCTACTGGGAACCATTCATACTACACCTACCGTAATTACTACGCCTGCTGAAAACGTTTGTGGAGTTGGGTCGGTATCGCGAAAACAAAAGAGCTATGTTTACCGCGCAGTTCATCGATGGTGTTCAGACCTCTACAGCGATATCGCGACTCGGCGCATCTTCCTCACCATGCTCTGCTCATTTTGCAAGCAATCGAGGTTGATTTTAACATAGCAGCTCGGCTCGAGGCAACCTTCACACTCGGCGAATTTATTTCCGTGGCCCGAGAGCATCTTCCCCCCCCCTCCCTCCCCCTCCCCCCCTTCCCGACAAGTATTTGGTTTGCGTTGTTTTACTCCTAAGTGCCAAAATATACGTTTACACTTTATCTGACCGAAGCGAGCGCTTTTTGGAGGACGAGAGTAAACTGCAAAAACGTATCATTAACTGCGATATTCCGAGAAGCAACAGATATTCCAACTCGGCACCGAAACCACCAACAGGGTGGAATGGCCCTTTCGCCGGTGAACTCCTGTACAACGCTACTGTAACAATGATCTACTTGAAGTTACCAGTCCTCGGAAACCTGGAGAGCACTTATAATGTCTTTCACCATCGCCTCACCCTGCGACACTCGGCTAAAACAAACAGATTATGATTCAAATATGCGCAGCCAAGCCGACGAGCCATGTGACCTTATATTGATAGGGACCATACAATAGATGTTTTTTCGAAGACAGAAACGAGGAAACAAGAAAACAAAAATATCGCATATCAGTACGTAGGTTCCTCAGTTTGGGGGGTCCCTGTACGTCAGAAAAAAATCTTAGCCAGACAGCGGTGCCATCCCTACCGTACCACAGGTGATTCCATTGGCATGACATTGACAATACACTGAAGTTACACTGTCATTACGAACACAATGGCATCATACTGGCCTCAAAATGGTATCAAATTTACATCACATTGGCATTACATCGGCAACACGTCGGGGTGTGCGGGTGCAAATACGGGGGGACACCTCCTACATTTCCATTGTAGCAGCATTCTTTTATCAGTGTTCTCAACGGCGTTTTTTAGTGGGTATACGAACATCACCATACCCCTCCAGTTACTCACGCCGCCTGATAGGATTTCAGAAGGGTCGAGCATGGACTGCACGCCCTCCCCCCCCCCCCCCTCCTAATCCTTCCATCGCGCTACACGCTCGCACCTACGCCGGAGCCTACTATCTCGCAATCCTTGATGATGATGTTGGAAGAATCGCCGGTGATGACAACGTTCGCCGTCTGACCACCACTCCCCGCAGGCGGGCTGATCTCCGGGGTAGGGATCTCAAACTCGTCCAGACCCTCCCAGAAAATGTTGTTGCACGTGTCCATGCGGAGCCCGTGCATGTCCTGCGCGAGGTCGTCACCGGTGGTGGGTGGAATTCGATGACGGGCGGTTATTTCGAGAGTTAGGTCGGACGGTTTGTTCTGTCGTGGACGCGTTCTACGATAGAGGTGACCCTTTTTCTCTTTTTTATTTCTGAATGACCGGGCCGCTTTCACCCAGAATCGTCGAAACGCCAACCTTGTTTTGAAAAAATGACAACTTTTGAATACTTGGGGCAAAGGATTATTCATCGGGATGCAACTTGATTTTTGCTGAAATCAGTTTTTGGGTGAGGCAACAAGCTCCTCAAGTGAGAAGCCTCAGAAAATTAGGCGTGAACCTTTACCGGAGCATGCCCCCGCTGAGGGTTTTTATTTTCGTGGCCACACACCGCTCAATATTACGAGATTCCCCAGCCAAAAAACTCAACACAACACTTTGTGGAATACGATGTGTGCAATTTACGCACACCAGATATCAACTACGTGTCGGGCTTCTGAATTCACTGTTTCTATTAAACGTCTATATCAATAGAAACCGATTGAAGAATTTTGCTATAGATGCATGTTCCGGGACTCTGAGTTCACTGTTTCTCTAAAATGTCTCTTGTTGAGCGAAGACAAGAGTTGCTGAAGTGTGAAGCCTTAGAGGCAGTACTGTTGAGAAAGCTATTTCAAAGAGGCGTTTCACGATACAGGTTCACCCTATTTTTTCTTAGCCTCCTCACCAATGGAGCTCCATACCTAAGGAACCCTGTCATCTAGAAAACGTTTGAGCGAAAAGGTGCTACAGTACCTCTACCATAGAACACGTCTCCTGCCATAGCGCGTGAGTGAGAAAAAGCGGTCACTAAATCTTCATTTAGTATGGGGACTATAAAGACACATTTTTTGCGATGATTTCCGATCAAAGAAATAAACGTGGGTCTAAGTAATCTAGGAGGCGTTACGCGGTAAGATATCGTTGTTTTGTTTCTGCCAGACAGAAATCCGGTCGAGATAAATGAGCAGATCGCACTCACTCCGAAAGCCGTCACGCTGAAGTCGTCAACGCGCGTGAGCTCCATGTAATTCCCCGTCTCGGTGCTCACACTACCCCCAAACAAAAACGTCCTGACGAGATGCAAAGACCGTTGGGGTGACAGGTGGAGGTAACGATGTGGCGACGGTCGTGGTGGTGGTGGTGGCGGCCGGGTTAACGCGACAACCGCATGACACGCGACTGGGGTACAGTAGTCGGAGCCCGGTCGAGCGAGTAACCACTCTCTCGAATCAAACGCGGTAGTGAAAAAAAAGCCTTCAAAGAGGTGTCTCCAACACGAGTGAGAGCGGCGCTCTTTCTCGAAAGGGATGCGCGGTCAACGGGTTCATACATGACTGAGGCGAGCAACAGATGAGCACCCTTCCCGGCCCTCCCACGGAAGAACTATTCGTGAGCGGAGATTCATCATCTCGACAGCGGTTTCGCACACCACATGTAACCAACTTCCGAGAGGTGAACAACCGTGGGGTGAAAACACGTGTTCCACCTTCGAGACCACACCAAGGCTGTCTACCCTACTCAAGCCGCCGCGACGATATGTTGCTCATGTCATACCAAAGGGATACTGCACTGCTTTGCGCTTCCGGTACTATCAGAGGGTGAACGAAACACATGGCACCCTCTTCCACCAAACATCATACGCCAAACGTCTGACAAAATACACACATTAAAAGGCTCCCGAACAACATCCTACTACGAACGGAATAATTACTCTGTAGGGAAGGTGTACTCGATACGAGATACATACTTGATCTCATGCATGGCCGTAGTCGTGTGACCATAAACCCTCGCATCCCTACAACGCCGGGGCGGAGCGTGTCAGGATCTCACCGACCAGGCAGACATTGCTTGCACCAGGCGCCAAGCGCCGTGAGGTGTCTGGCAAGTCGCATGAAGGATGAGTTGCATCCTACTAAGAATCGCTTGTGAGGCGGACTTGCATATGGATGACAGCTTCAATGAGCTGATTTAATTTCCGGCGTAGGCAATTCCAGAGACAGCAATGGGAGTACACTATGTAACGGCCTCTTGGGTGCCTTGCCATAAACCCTACGTGATGCGATTAATTCCCTTGTGCGGAGTAAAGGTTATTCACCCCGCACAAATGATCTATCAAGACGACCAGTTGTCGGTGACTGCCAAAAAAACAAACAAAAACAAACGGTACCCTGGCTGTCTAGCTCACGTAGTGAGCGGCATGTTTTACAGTGTCGTTGCCAAACGACGCCA
>JBBMHQ010122301.1:0-20286 GCA_037834295.1 Postelsia palmaeformis
ATGCATGGCCGTAGTCGTATGACCAGGGAGGGGGGGGGAGGAGAAGGCGGAGTAAGCGTTGTCGCTTTTACATGATACTGAGTCCTAGAGAGGGAAGCAAGCAGCATGGATGGCGACCACCTCTGGAGGCAAAAGTCGAGCTGCCACGTTTTCATGCGTATTCGCGATATATGTATCGGATACTTGTTCTACGAAACCTCCTGACACATGTCGTCGTCTCGGTTTAAATATATCGCTCAAAACAAGTACATACCAAGCATGGTACCTATTGGCTAAATCCCTACGTTTCTTGAAACAGTTGATGTATACCCTGGAATCGTGCACGTTTTGTTGACGCAAAACATATATTTTTGGCCTTCTCGGTACAGTATAGTCCTATCGGTCCTGCTGGTTCTTCGGCCCTATGGTCTGATGGTCTTACGTCGTACCAGTATGGTCGTATGGCCTTGTGGTCGTATTATGTTAGTGATGCTTTTAGTGATTATGTTGGTCCTTTTGGCTACGAAGGGCAGTCTAGATCTGCTCTGGACCTTGTGGAAGGGCATATACAAACTTATTCGTAGGATACCTTTTTGTGTTTTTTTCTTCTTCAGGGAAGTACTTCTGAGTGATCAGCGTTGAATCATGCTATCAATAGAAGACATTGGTGGGTGGCAAAAACGATACCTGGTAGGAAGCATAAAAAATGGCAGCATCGCCGAGGCGATAACTCGTACTACTATTAACTCTATTTTTGAGAGATACTTTACTGTAACCATTACTGACAATGAGTGCCGCTAGGCCTGGACTAACGAGGAAGTTGTTGATTGTAGTTGGAAAAAACATTGGGGTTGACTTGATTTGGATATGATTTCGCGAAGAATATGACGTTGGATCTTATCGAGGAATTGGGTATTTTGTTGAAAAAACGAATAAAGCACAAGGGTGGACGGACACCCGAGGGAAGCTAACGAGGCGAGCAACGGTCCGGGCCCTCCCCGAGACGCCACGGTCAGTGGGAGATTATTTCTGCCGACGCCACTTAAGAGGCTATCGCTCTTGGGATATTTTGGGTGACCGGCGCAGCCCTGAAGCCCGGCGTGGACAGCAGCGACGGGGATGCAGCGATCAAGCTTCTGAGCGACATCGAGACCTGATCGGCACTCGTGTGGTTCGGGAGGTAAGGAGACATGAAAAACTGGGTTTGCGACGGTCTTGTAGTGTTTTGAGGCGACGCGAGTGATCTACTCTGTTACTAGGGGCCGTCGGAGCTAGCGCTGCGGCCGCCCCGGTAGCCCTGCCTCTCGGGAATGATAGGTCTCGCCTCTGAAGCTGTCGACGACACGGCTCGAGTTCGCATGGCTTGCTTCGGTTTCATGGAACATGCCACGTCGAGTTGGATATTCTCCCCAAATATAACGACACGAAGAGATAGAAAAGTACCGAGATACATCTTGGCGAATTCGTTTTTTTCGAAATTCATTTCAAAACGCCTGCTTGGTGATTCATTTTTTGACCAATCGAATGCGAATCAGTTAAAACGAGAAAGTTATTCTTGAAAAAAAGAATGTTCCTCGTTACTGGAGGCCCCTAACATATATCAATAATCCATGATAGTCAACGAGCAGTGGGAACGCTGCGCTCTACGAAGGCATCATTAATGTTTTTTAATGGTCAGGGTCAGAAAGGTTTGACAGTTGCCACTTGTGACTACGAATTCTCCAGGATGCCGTGGAGTTAAAAACATAACCTGCGAGTTGATCTGTAGAGCTGTTATGTTGTTGATCTGTTGAGCTGTTGATCTGTTGTGCTGTTGTGCTAGAAAACAAAGGATGACAAAAAAGAACGCGATGATGGGTCGACAGTACTGTACCTGAAATCCACGATGGCAGTCACAATGTCGAACAAGGCACCTTGATGAGCACGTCACCAACGTGACACAAGGTACATCAATAAATACCTTGATACGTACCATGTTTACTCCCGCACAGTATGCGTTAGTAGTTACGTTGATTTGTACCTTAAATCGTACCTTAAATTAACGCGTGCCTTCAGATGCACCACATGATTTTCTTGATATATAGCTCAACAACTATCATAATATACCTGGCATCGACCATGGCCGGCTCCGAGTCGCATTGGTCCTGGAGATTCTCCCAAGAATCCCAATTGTTAGCGTTGCAGGCGTACATCATCGCCTTCAGCTGCTGCTCATGGGCCATACCCCATGTCGGAAGAGCGTTTTCCCTGTTCACGTACAGTAGCATGTGTTGACATATTAACCTCTTTGGACCTTTGGGTGTCGATTAACTTGATTCTAGAGCAGCGACCAAAACAATGATTGATACCATTTGGTGCCACAAATCGTGTAGGAGCAGCGTCAGTGTCCAGCAGCAGCAGGCAGTAGGCACCCGGGGTACTGTCATGATCATGTTACGCCCGTGCCGCACGACTCGTTGCATTTAGGGTTAGTATCACTAACTCGGACGCCTACCACGAACTCGGACGCCTACTGATATTAATATCAGTATCATCCCCCAACCCCGCAGTGGCCACAATGGTTTCTGTAACTGCCACTTGCCACTTGTCATTGTCAGTTTACCCTCTGGAGTCCTAAAAAAGGGTTACCATACAGTTTCATAGTAGTAGTGCACATATACATATGGCAGAGGTAATAGTATCCCATTTTCCACCCAACCGTATGTAGAGCGTGCTTCAATCATAACATCTACACACAAACATAGAAAAGGGAATGCAGAACCCAATGAGTCAATACTGTAATACCTGGTACACACTGTCGGATGCCAAACGCTACAGGTCACGATACGAAAGACAGACTTCCTTCTCACGTGCGAGTTTCGCCAACGTTTTCCATCGACACGCCCACGAGAGCCAAAACTACGGCTTGAGGCTTATAACGCGCTGTGGAGCAGACGGTGTCGCAGAATAACGTCGGGGCGGGAAGCCGGGAGGGGATAGGCAACGTGTCAAGATAGTGTTTTCCCCGCTTCTCGACGACGTGCAATAGGCGCCAGGTATCAACATTAAACATTTTTTTTGGGGATGTCTGCCATCCGACAGTGTCTGATAGTGTTTGGCAGTGTTTGACGGTGTTTGACCGTGTCTGAAGTGCACGATTAGTATAAAATGTACCAGGTATGAAATATGGGGCAGTGCATGACAGTGTGTGGCAGCGGATGACAGTGCATGACACTGCATGGCAGTGCCGGGCAGTGCAGGATAGTGACAGACAGTGCATGACAGTTTAGGACAAACCACTTTCCCACTTCCGGCTTAACATCACTAACCATCCGCCTCCTCCTCCTTTTAATCGCCCACCACAAAAGGAACGATAGTGGTCTATTAATAGGATGATAGCCTACAGTAGGAGCACTGTAGGACGAGGATAACAATCTAGTCTTGGGACAACAGTCTAGAATGACGATGTAGAGTAATTTTAGGGACACAGTCCAGACTCACAGTAGGATGGAAGTCGAGGATGACACTTCAGGATGCTGGTCTACAGCAAGTCGCTAGTTTATAGCAAGATGATAGTTACAGCACTCACCGAGCGACAGGAGCATTCTGATGGTCAGGGCGACAGGCTTGGGGAGCCAGCGAAGATCCGTGCTTTCCTCTCCGTGCAGCAGAAACGCCTGAACGATCGTTCAACACCCCCAGGCGTTCAATTCCACCATATCAGGTGTGATGCTTCATATCAAGTATGTCGTTCTACGTCGTTGAGCGTTTGTTCTGCATCATCCGTTTCATTCCACAACAGGGGGCTCGCTCTACATCATCAGGGGTTATATCCCACATCATCAGACATTTTGTGCCACATCGCCCGGTGTTTTTGTACCAAATCATCAAGCAATGTATTCCATACCACCAGGCGTTTTGTTTCACTCCAGGCGGTTGTTCCCCTACACCAAGTTTTTTTTTCGTTCTACATCATCAATCGTTGTCATCCACACTATCAGGCGCTTTGTCCCACATCATCAAAATACTTGCTCCGTATCAAATCAGGCGCTTTCCTCCACATCACACCAGGTGTTCTATTCCACTTGACATTTGGCGCTTTTTTCGACATCAACAAGCGTCTTGTTCCACATCATCAGGAAGTGTTTTGACCATATCCGGCGTTTTTTCACATGCGACCAGGCGCTTTATCCCGATAATATCAGGCGTTTTTTAAACATCACCAGGCGTTTAGTTCCACATCCTCATCAGGCGTTTTGCGCTACACCACGGCATCACAGCAGTGCAGTGGCGACAGGCACACTCTCACCTGCTGGTTGAGGTGCTGGCCAAGCGTCACCCTGGCGTGATCTGTGAAGTGGTACACCACACGAACTCCGCGGATGTAGTCGAAAAACTCCTCCACAATCGCCACCTGCACAGACAGACATCAGCGCCAGCACCATCACCACCATCACCATAATTAATATCGTCATCAATTTCCTCATCATAATCGCCATAATCGTCACCATCATCATCATCATCATCATCATCATTATCACATCACTATCAATATTATCCTCGTCATCGTCATCACCCATCACGAACAACAGCTATGTTTTGGTGCCAGAGAAAAATGAAAGGCTCAGTCAGTAGTATACTTCTTCGTGTAACCATACTATTGGATAATTTTAAGGCCCTCAGCATGAAGAGCTCCAACTTTACGCGTCAACCTTATCATAAAGACGAAATACGACAAAAAAGTCAGATGGGCTGCAGGTATGTAACGAAAACACTTATCAAATGAAACTGTCATTGTACCGATATCGGATTTGGTTATGGAGTCCCTTCAGTCATATTTGAGTTGGTCCCAAGCCCCCGCCCCTCCTGCTGCTATGGAATGGCTCAAGCCAATGAGCGGCATTTCGTGGAAAACTAGCACGCCCAACACGAGCCGGGGGTGCGGTGCGACCCTCAGCCAGCCCCACCGGAGGCCCCCGGGAATGCCGCCGGGAAGTGCTGCTCGCTTCGAACCCGCTGGAGGCCAAACGTTGGGCATGTTATGCGGGGGCATCCATAAACAGCGCGCGCTTCACCCGAAAATTTTATCCTTCAGTAGGCACGCGTCATTATGTCGAGCAGCATAGTATATGTGCCCTACGAAAAACATTATCGCCTGCCTCGAAATATACATAAGTTCGTCCTCGTAGGTAGCCGAACGGACCTAGTTCCCTCGCAGTTGCTTCGCCTGTGGCTAAAGTTGGTTCGAAGTCCCACAACGGATATGCGGCAAGCCACAAGTAGCCTCTGGCGGACTGAGCGGTGCACGCGATTTTGATTTGTACCCAGTGTGTACGACAGCATACCATTTCATGACATGTTTTGTACCCATGGCCCCACCTGAGCGGGTGTCTGCACGGACTGGGGTCTCTTCTTCCGGACGAGTTCGATGGCTTGCTGACCCGTAAGGTTCTTCGTCATGACGACGATGCTGGCGATTACAAGCCCGGTACGCCCGTACCCAGCATGACAATGGACCGCGATCTGTGTCACCCACAGCGACGGCAGCAGATGGAGTCCTTAGAGTCATAGTGACCCTCGTACTACGCAAAAATAGTGTTGACTCCATCTACAAGTAGTCCGGTCCCTAACCCTAACCCTAACCCTAAGTTGGGTACCGTTTTGAAAAGGGTTGAACCAGAAACAATAAACTATTTGGGTTCCAGCCTCAATTGTCCGCAGATTGACGGTCTCGAATCGGCACACATCACTATATCCATAACGCTCGGGTATTCATATCAATACCCATATGGTCCTTGTATCTACGGACCAAGAGGTGTCGCATATCTGGTGCGAGATATGACCAGGGTAATGCTGATGGTGGCCTCACGCTAGGTTGTGCCCCTGCAATCTAGCCCATGGTTGCCTAAAATTGGCTAAAAAGCGCATACATCCTACCAAGCTGGGCTAGATTTGAACTCTCGTGTTTTCGTCAGTTATGATTCATGTCAATATTATTTTGTTTACTTTTCCCACAGGCGTTATTTCACTCCAGAGTGAGTTGAGCTTGCTTCATTACTTCAGATCAGATGATGGCGATACGCTACTGTGATTACAAGAAACGACTTGGTCCATACCAGTACCTCCAGTGTTTGGCTTCCAGATACCCCATACTGGTATCGCGGATGCTGCTACGACCTGTGCCAGGTACCCTCGGGTACTCTGGTACCCATTTTTGTTTCTGTTTGTACTTTGTTAATAGTAATCTCGTGATACATGCCTTGTATTTTGTGTACAATACTACTTTCCCCCGGAAACTAGAAATTCCATATATCGACAGCTAACTCATTCAGGGCGAACGGCTTATTAAGTCACCTTGCCTCCCCTTCCGAGAGCGGAAACGGCGACTCGTACTATGTCCGTCAGAAGTGAAACGGAGGGAGTAGTCATGTCTTCCCACGCAAAGTTGAAGAACGAGACTGTCAGCCCCAAGTCAGATCAGTTGGGGGAGTTGAGGGGAAAGAAGGGGAGCGGACAACATACGGTATGCAAGAAGGACCATGTTGGGGCGTCAATAGAGCTTCCAAAGCTATCTGTGATGTGTGCGGCAGACAAGCATTACAGGCTGACCTATCATGTGTACGTCATCTGGTACGGTCACCGTCAAATTGTGATGGAATTGTTGCCTACATTTGGTCTCAGAGAATAAGCTTGCCAGCATCATACCAAGCTACCGCACTGCTCGTACATGCACCGACTTGCTGCCATTTGCCCATGTTTCATTATCAACACATCAATATTCCAAGGGCAACGAGGAAGCTGCCTGGAGATACTGCAACCATACTCGCTTCCCTCCCGCACAAAAAAACTCATATGATTCGTGACGAAGATATCACTCTCGTAGCATAACCCTGACCATAACCCAAGATATGTATACCAAGAGAGCTCACGAGAATATGGTGGCAACCGAAAGCAAAGCATGCTCACTTCCATTTTGCAAACAATAATCTATGTTTCCAAGCGAAGCAGTGCGGTCGCTAGCCCGCACGTGCGATAAAAGTGAAACGAGTAACCACCGAGGGGGGAGAAGGGAGGCCACGGCTGTTGCTTGAAGTATGAATAATCTAGAAGCCCGCCAAGGACAAAACTTCCTGCAAATTGAGCTGCGGAAAGTAAAAGTGATGGCTAATCGAAACAAGAAAAATTGACGCGAGAGCCCGCAAAAGATTTTCTTGTATATTCATGTCGTTCGTTCATCACTACTTTGGCGTTTGCCATCCGACAACGAACAGCATGAGCATAGCATGAATTTCAGCCATAATCACCCATAAATATTCCTCGAAAGACTACTGTAATTTCAAGTGCTATAATTGTACTCATCCCTTTTTTGCGCGTGAAACCGTGCTATTAAGATCAGGTATATCAGGAGACGACAGTTTAGGCCTGTGATGAACGACTGTCCAGACTTGATATACTAGTTGTAGCGTAGGATTTTTTCAACTTGTGAATGGCGGAGCCGGAAACCGCCGCCTCCTGACACCCTTGGATATGGGCGATTTGTCAAACACTACTCACTTCCTTCTTGCATAAAGGTGTCGGGGAGGTACGGAAAGCCACTGCTCTCCTCCAAATTGTCACCGCAGTAAGGATGCTCCCCGGCCTCGGTAAGGTTGAAGATTGCCGTCACCCCCTTCCTGGTAGGCAATAGGACAGTCGGACGAGTGGATTATCCCTTAAAAGTGCTGCAAAAGGCATGCCACACAGACTCCAAGTAGATCGCGCACAAAAGCCTACTTAATAGTTGCACGTGTAGAGAGGTTGAAGCCTCTTTCCTTGAATAAAGTGTTGCGGCCACCAGAATAAGACGTGTTGTGGGGGTATCGTGATTACTCGAGTGACGGATTGCAGCGTCGGCGAAATTGAAGATCACGGCCAACCCCTGCCTTTAGTGCAAATTAGGCAATAGTTCAACTAGCGGATAAGCAGCTCAACCTTTTCGTTGAGTTCGGTTGAGCTTCAAGGATCCAAGTTTGGTGGGAAATAGACTCCGCGCACAACATGTGTCTTTTTGTTTGTCTCCCTTGTGTTTGTTCTTCTACTGTATCTGGGATTCTTCACGAGTGGTCAATGCTGAAGCTCACCCTACGTATTGTCGGGTGGCCAGCATATCATAGTAGCGACACGAATACAATGCTATCGAAGGTGTGCTCACCGCTTAAACTGGTCAATGATGTCGTATTTCTTGATGAGGCTGCTGCTGGGCCTCTGCATGGCAATTATGGAATCCGTTATCCAGTGCGAATGAAGCCCCTTGATCTGGCAATCATATCCACCAGCACCACCGGCAGTACACAAACCGCACAAGTCTGTCACAAGTTAGCCCCTTTACCACGATGTCTAGCCCTCTGTTGAGCACTCAGTTCACCACTCTGTCCGTCAATCTGTTTGGCACTTTGGCGGTTCAGGCGAGTCAAAGTTACCCTCCTTACCCTCACATTGGACCAATCATGTTTTTCGAGGTATTAATAAAAAACGGGACACTCGTGAGACGGGACACGGTTACACTAATTGCATTAGGTACACTATTTACACTACTATCAATACTATTAATCGGGTTAGCAGTGTTAGCACCTCAAGTATTGGCTTTTAATGAAACTGTTGCTCGACTGCGATTAACCTGGATGGTGTCATTGATATGATATTGCTTTTATGCTGGGTAAATTTATGAGTGATCAGCGTTGAACCTCATCAACCATTGATGCACATTCTCGAATAGCAAGCCCAACCCTAAGTATTTATTTTGCGAAAACAACACAATACTGGTATGCAGTATGCAGAGAAGTGCATTGAGGTTTCTGCTTTTCTCAAGAAAACTGAATGCTGCCGGGAAAACTCGAAGACTGAATAGCGACCAGTCCCGCCGCATACCAAGATCGCTTATGAGTAGCTTTTCTCCCGGCATTTTTTACCGTACCATACCGCATAGTACAGCCTGGCCTGATAAGTGATCATAATACGGTACCATCCTACGAACCCACTTTGATATTTATCAGGGAATCGTTGTCGGAACTATTATGCGGTATCGCCCACAAAAGTCAATAGTCCTAACCCTAACCGTATCCCTATCCCTAACCCGAACCCGGACGACTATTGTCGAAACTGGCGAAGGAGATTTGTCCGACATATAACAGCAGCGTCAGGAGATTCACCAAAAGCGTGCAGAATGACAAACATAACACGTATACCAAGCACACCAAGCATAGGAGGTAGTTGGGTGGTAGTGCCGTGGTACTTGTTTTGCTGCACGCGTTTGCTAGCGACATGAATCCTTACATAGAGCTATACAAAGAAAACAATTATTTTCACTCTCTAGGTCGATATACCTTATTCAAGCCAAAAGGGTCAACAGGGCTTGCTGATATTGAACAAAACCGAACGCTAGGCAACGGGGCTACTCCCAGCGGAGACCGCTGTGCATCCTAGCGAAACGTCCGTAGCGGCACTGCGACAAAAAAAGCCAGGCTGATGAATACCTGGTACACTTTTTCAGGCGTACAAGAAATTTGGAGGTCGTTCTGTTGTTTCGACTGTAGAAGACGCTATTCCTTACCATGGCCAGCAGTCGTGCATACTGCCAAGTATCATGGCTGATATTGATATGTGTTACTACTGTGACCGAAAAAAGGGTGTGTGCTGTTTCTATAGCCGCCTTTCAACAGCAGCACAAGTAGTGATGGTATCATGCCGCGCCCGCGTCGTACAGGTTGATGTTTAGATATTATGGTGTATCTATACATCGGGTATGGCAGTACTGGGACTATTCTCATCAGCCAACCAGGAATTGGCCAATGCTGTATTCATTTCGTTTTCCTCATTATGTTATGTGTAAGTCGATACAGCTCTTCAATCTACGGTTGGGGGAAACGTCCTACGCCACCTGCTGGTACTCGTTTTGGAGGCCATGTGATATGTGGTGCAGTAAAACTCACGCAGTAAAGCAGAATGAGAAACAAGCGAGGTCTCACCAACCACCTCGGTTGAACGGATATTATTAATGTGCGAGTGTCGCGCAACTCCTTGCAGTGTAGCCCCGGCACTTAAGAGCGCATCATTGCCCAACCCAGCAGCGGCGATAAACTATATCACTTCACGTGCCTGATGCTGTCATCGACATGAGTCCCGTCCCAGTTTGCCTCCCAACTCCCAAGGGAGTTAGTTGGTAGTATCTACTCTATACTGTAACCAAGCTAATTACGCCCCAAAAGGGTTACTACTGTTCACTCACCGCAGCTCCGTTGCACCTCAAGGCGCACTGCTCGGAGCATCTGAGGCACAGCTTCCCCCCGCAGAATCTGCACTTCATCTGCGGCAGTAATTAAGGCACAGCGTTGGGACTGGAGTCACAGATCATATTGGATGCGGGTATAGTATCCCCCAGTGTGATAATTTGTCAATAAACCAAAACTTATTCCGCTCCAAGCTCCAGGTTAGGGAATATCACCAGAAAGAAAGAAGGAGCCGGCGGGGCGGAGAGTGACAGACCCACACCCACGGCGTGGATGGAACCCGGATGCGGATAAAGATTTAAGAGTAGAAGATATACGAGCAAGCATTCACAAGGAGAAGGGCGAAGGGGAAGAACCGGTGGGGTGGGTCGGAGTAGGTTGATGCTAAGCCGGAAGTAGGTATATATTGATGACGGAGCTGAAATTACAGCTATACAGTGCATAGTTTACCTTCTTCAGTTTTTTATGCCTTTCCCTACTTTCTGGCAATATGTATGATACCACGATATCACTGGTCGAAGTAGAAAGTAATGGTGCAATCTGTCGGATTTTTACTATGTCAGTCCTGGTACGTATAATCTTAACTTTAGAACGACCTTTGGGTTGGGTGGAAAGCATGCTACACAACAATGGTAGAATAGTGTAGTATTCACAGTGCAGTAGTGCAGACGCGCAGTAATGTCATGGACCCCCACTCTATCAATAGTAAAAGGTGTTACTGATACTTAGTAGTAGTAATAGGGTTATTATATACCTGGAGCCCGTGTCAAGCCTTTTTATTTCCTCGAAGTAGCACTTCCCTTGAACCGATACCTGGTACCTGTTAGCTCTTGAACTGCGACCCCCAATGTATCGGATACCAGGTATTGACTTCGCAACGATGTCAGAGCTAGCCTGGTGCCGGTGGAAACAACAAGCTTTTTGTATCTCAAGGTGCTCTATGAAAACAAGAGCAACTGACTCATACAGACACATTCGCATTACTCTTTCTGCCATGTAAATAATACTTCGAGTATAAGACCAAGGGTAATCAAAGCAAGAAACACATGCACTGCTACGAGTACGCTTTGTGTGGGTGCTTATCATTCTTCTTTCCTTCAGAATAAGCAAAAATATGACTCGACACACGTTGTATACGTACCCGCAGTCAATGAACACACGCAGGCGTGTTCCCCCGATCCCAAACTAACTTCGTAGACTGTAATTCCAAGAATAGTCTGGTTTCAAAGCATATCGTCCAAAAGGCCCCTAGATAACGATTTTGTTTTCGTACCTTAAGTTTGCTCTGTTAGGTATTAGGGTTTGAAGTATTAGGGCTGCTCACCCGATATTTATGCCTCTATATCTTCAACTGGCCAGATGTTGCTGTTATTAAATATTACTCGTCAGATACATAGATTATAATAATCAGGAGTTTTGTATCGGCCTTGGCCCATAATCTTCAAGTTAAAAATAATGTTGATATTAACGCTACCGTTAAGGTTTCTTCAAGTTCTTCAAGTCGGCTGTTGGGTAAGGTATGAATAGTAGTCATAGCAGTACTGCAGGTAGCAGTTATAATAGTACAGAGCTCTTCGAGTGAGGGGCGTCACATCGTTAACAATAAGTGTCGTATGGATCACGCGAGCGAGAACACGGGCTTCTCACCTTGTACTTGAGCGCCCACTTGCCCTTGCGCGTTGCACCTGCACCCGCTGCACCCATTGCACCCACTGCCCGCGGTGATAGCGTCGCCCCTTGCGCTCCCACGGTGGCCGGTGTGGCTGGCGCCTCCAGTTTGGTGGCGCTCGCCACAACCTGGTTTAACAAAAACGATGGTTTGAGATGATGGCGCTAAGTTTCTCAGACGTTCGTCCCAGCCCAAGTATCCCCTACTATCGGATCCACTATCTCCCCCCCACCCCCCCCATACATCCTCTCGAAAAGGTGCTGTCCAAGCCTCTCCCCTGCTGTGGCCTGGGTTGTACGATATTGTCGTAGCGTATCATTGCCTATACAATACCATCATGCCGTCATACCCTATCATAGCTCGTTATCGTACTATCATAGCCCATCATACCCTGCAGCTTGCCATCATACCATCATAGCCTATCATAGAGAGGACCTCACCGAGCTTTCGCTTAGCCTCCTTGCCGGCCGGCCGGCCGCTGGCAACGGTTCATTCGTTCCAACACCCGAGGAAGCCTTCCCCGCATCGTGCCCGATACCGTTGCCGATATCGTTCCCAGCACCGTCCCCGGCACCGTTCTCGATATCGGTTCCGACGTCGTGCTCGACACCGCTCGCAACATCATCCCTGAGACCGTTTCCCGCAGCGTTCCCGAGACCGCTTTGGCGTTCCCTTTCATGTTCGGAGAGGTCGACTCCTACTGCCCTCACAGTAGTAGCAGTAGCATCGGTGCCACGTCCTCCTTCGCCACCCCCCCCGCCCTCTTCCTTTTCACTCTCCCCTACCACAATATAGGTGGCGTCGGTATCTTGAGGTGCTTGGGCGCAGGAGTTACGGAGGGCTCGCACTCCGTTCTCAGTAGCTGCTGATCCATCCACCAGAGGCCCGGATTCCTCGGGTGTTACCATCCCGCCAGATTGGTCTCGCTTCTACGGGCTTCGTACAGAGTAAGTGTACCTTGGAGTAGTAGGAGTTATGGCATCCAGCAGGTCTGTCGACGAATTCCGGCGCATCCGCTAATTTTTTGTGTATGTATATGACATCCGCTGGTTCCAACTTAGATGCTTCCGGGTTTGGTAGATGTTAAAAGACGTTCATGGTGCGAAATATCCACATGTCTTGCCTGCAACGAGCGGCGCCACAGGTAAGGTGGTGCAATAGATTGGAAACTTGTGAAAATATGTGATTTATCCATGGGTCCTGCAACAAGCTGCAACTAGAGGTACACGAATGAGATTCACGGGCCCTGTCTGCAACACGACGGCGAGAGGCACCATAGGGAAGAGCATTGTAGCAAGATGTGAGAGATTCATGGGTTCCGCAACGGACGAGGAGGGAACCATACAATGCAAAGGGGGGGGGGTTTGACCCTCATAATAGTATGAATACGGGTACTACAACGAAAAAGCAGGGGATCGAGTTTATGTGTAGACGCTTGGCCACAATATATTACGTACAGTTGTACCGGTACTGTAGCTCAGAACGGGGTTCTGCTGGGCGTGTACCGTGATTTGTCCATTGCAATTATTGGGTTATGTCTTGTGATCATGTAGATAATACATCGATGTGACAATTTCAACCTAACCCACTGTACGTACAACTATTAACAGAGAAGATTTACTATGAATAGAAGCTTCTTCCAGCAGGTACTCGGTCGGACGAAACCCGTGGATTTTCGGCACGAAGCGCTTTCTCTACAAGCACAGTACTACTGTACTTGTAGTATACGACCAGCGCTCTCACAGGGCATGCCATAACAACATAAAAATCACCCCCCGACTCAGCCATAGGGCTTTTCTTGGAGAAAATGTACCCACGAGCGGTTGTACTACAGTGAGTGTAGGAAACATCCGTTCTTTTCTTAAACGTATATAGCCTGTTCCAGTCTCCCGGTTTAATATTTAGCAATAGGGGGTCGGTACGTACACTATTAATAGTGTATTCCACACCAGTACAAGTTTCCACAACAACAACAACCGGAGCAGCAGTAGTAGGTGAGGGAGACTCCAGTAGTGGCACTGGGCCTACGATGGTGTATCGATGTCATACTGCCGTTATACTGTACCATACTGACATGAGGTTGGAATGAGGTGAACCTTGAAGTCATCCATGAGAGAGCAACGGTTGTAGCAGTAATTGTTGTGCGAACTTGTCTTTAAAACGATGATTCACCTGTACCTCCAGCAGTACAACTACTGCTGCTCTACGCCAGCGAACTCCTGCTGTATTCCAACTCCCTAGCGAAGGTTTTCAGAGGGGGGGGTTGTTCGCGTATTGCATTGCTTTGCGGTCTAGGAAGCACTTCCAGATGGGACCAAGGTACGGGAGTCGACCCAACCCAACCTCTATCCCAAGCCCTAACCCAAACCCGAATCCTACTCACGCCAGATATGGACTCGACTCGAACAAATTATTCATAGTCGGTTCTAACGCCTCACAAGCTGCATCGTACGCCATCCTACGTCGGTTCTGGGCAACACCGTAAGTCAAAAACGGTCATTATGGCAGGGCGAACACTATTTCGGCCCGTACGAGGTCAAAACGAGTCTCTCAAGTACTGTTGTACTGCTGTACTACAGTACCAGGTAGTACCTGTATAGTAAATGCGTAGCGCAATCTGCACAGCAGTATTACTACTGTACGTACCAGTATCTGCTTGCGATTCTCCGAGGCGACGTTGCCGTATAAATGCACACTACCACAGGCACTTCTTGCAGACGGCAGACTGTACGTACTCACTATTAATAGACGCACGGCGATACCCCCGCTCGGGCCGATCAGGGATCAAGCATAACTCTGTTAGGTGTGCAACAGCACTGCGGTATCAAACCAGGTACAGCAGTTACTACTATATATAGTACACCAGGGTACATGAATGACACACACTGCCAGGTGCACGCAGATATTATACAGACTACCGGTGCACAAACAATGACCAACATCATATCATAGACTGACCGCTCCGAGCACATACCAACAACAGACAACTTTACCTCTCAAGCCATGCTCAAGATTGTGTGCATCGTCACATCGAATCATCCCGACCAAAAACACGGACCACAAAGTGGCTGGTATGCTGATGGATATCATGTTTGACTTGGTGTGTACTTGACACCACGCCCCAGTACTTACCGTTCCAGATGGTGGCCTACGTGTGACTTTGTGAGTTGTGTCACGAAAACAGCTGATTTGTCGAAGATCTCACTCCATGCCCATTCCACAACTCGTGTACATATCGCCGTGCAAGTTTGAGGGAGAAATAAGCGGGTGGTGAGTGCCGCCCCCTCGGGATGTCGAACAGAAACATTTGAAATATAATGATAATGGTTCAAACCACTTTTTAACGGCCAAAACGTCCCAACCGACACCTCCAACCACAAACCCCCCGCATTTTCTTCAAACTGAACTTCAAACTTCAGACGCATCTCCGTCATCTCCGTCCTCTCAATTTCCCTCATAAAATGTGGCTCTGCCCCCAATCTCCAAACACATCCGCACCAGAAGCACAAAGCAGACAAACAGGCAAACAGGCAAACTGAACACGTTCGAACGGAGCTCGGCTAGATTGAAGCCACGGGGGTGGTCCAGATAATGGAGGTCACAGACGCAGAGGTTCGAGGAGGGAGCAGGCGCGACGGGACACCCCTGGTATGGTTCAGCCAGGAGGAGCAGCTACTCCGCAGGCTAGAAGAAGTCGAAAGGTGCGCTTCGTGCGATTCTCGTTCCCTTGTGGCCTTGTGGCGACGGGTATTAATATGAGGAGGTTAGAGTGCTGACTGCTGTACATTTCCCCGGTGAATACATACCGGTACCGGGTATTAAGATGTAAACATGGCACACTACACAGCAGTGCACGATGTATGACGATACTTCTGAGAGATACGAGTCACATGTATCCGTACAAGCACAGCCCGAGAAGCACCTCTGCTTGGGTCTATGGCACCGGCCCGTGGGATGCATGAATATGTCGGCAGGAGTATCTCTCATCTCCTTTTATCTACCAGGTACCTGGTACTGAAGTTGTACCATCTTCGTCATCATGCTCTCTTCTGCTTTTGGTATCGCAGAGCAGAAAGACCGAGAAAAAGATGGAAGAGCTCACGATGACTCTCATGGCATACATATACCGGTACAGTTTGACTGATGCAACTGGCTGCTTCTTTGCAGCTTTACCAGGCATCAATTAGTTTATGTAAAAGAGGTTTCCTCTGTCTCAGTCTGTGTCCACAGAAGAATCAGTAAGGATTCAGGACGGACACTTGGTGTCCTGATGAAGTTTGGTAGAAATGACGATTTAATGTGAAGAAAACAACAACAGCCAGTGCATGATAGCGTATGATGCAAATTGACACGTTCGTTTCCCTCTACCTGGTACTCTTCTGCTGTCTGCTGTTCTGCTGGTGGTGGTGGTGTTGGTGTGTTCAGGTTCGGCGCGAAGATCGCCGGCGAGCTTCTTAAAAGCGTACCGTGCGAAGGTGCCGTGAGCCGCGAGCTGCTAGAGCTGGAGCTGGGCGAGCTGAAGCGAGATCGGGACACTCTTGAGGACAAACTCACCCTTCTCCTGTCATCGGCGACCCTTCCAGGTGTGCGGTGCGCTGTTGTTCTGTGGGCTGGTGCGGTGTGGTGTATTTTATCCACGTGTGTTGTGGGTAGATTGTTTCCGTGGCGGGCGAGCTAAAACGAGATCTCGCGATACTCTTGAGCCATTCTCCTTCTATCGTATACCCAGGTACCAGGTAGGTACCAGGTACTGTCGAAGTGCTGTACGACCAGGTGCCATCGTTTCAGGTAATAGTTGGTGTGCTGTTTTGGTATCGGTTGCCACCTATTAATAGCATCATTTGTGATACATTCATACCAGTACAAACAATAGGTACAGTCAGGTAAAAACGGTTAAAAAATGCCGGTAGTGAATTTCGTGATATCTTTCCCTGGGATACCCTTTGTCATTTTCCCTGGTATGCAGCACGAGCAGTATTAATAGTAGTAAAGCAGTAGTAGGTACCGTAGACTACGATCGTACGCATGTACCAGGTATGTATTGATGGTGGGTTGTGAACCCTGCATGATGATACCCGTCGTGTACGTAAGCGTGTACACATTCGGTATTGCTGGTTGCTGCGCTGCTGCTGTACGGTATGCACAGTACAGCAGTATTTGTATTATAGGTCTTCAGACTGCGGTATTGAAATAAAGTAATACCAGGTATAATTTTGGCTCCTGGAAGAGAGCAGGTACACGCGCTCTAGGTCTACGTGTTCTGCCGACGACGCCATTTTTGACAGTATGCCTGGGTATTGTCTGATCATCGGATAACAAAAGAGACAGCAGTATGGGGCAGGCCCGACTACTACTCTAGTTCAGGTCGAGCTAGACGCGTGGAGTTACCCACAGAGTTTCATGTCTTATCTTGATGATTCCTACTTTCTTGGCCCTTCGAGTATTCTGAAAAAAGGTGTTTTTTATCCTGTACTCGTATGAACCTTTTGTTTGGCGCGTTTCGTCGGAAACACGCCTCCTCGGCAATTTAGAGGAAAGAGGATCATGAATACCATGACAAGTTATCGAGTAGGCGCACGTAGGTATTTCATCGCGATATCCGAACGATTCTGAAAAAGAATGAGAGATTTGCAAACAATACCTGGTATGCACTTTCGAATTGTTAGAAACTCAAACTTACTTAAAATAAACGAGAATCTAGAGATTGCAGCCTTTTTTGTGCTTTTTTTAGGCCAAATTAGTTTCCTCTCGCGGGATCGTAATTTTCGTGTCGGCGTTTATTTTCGGGTTCCTCAGACTACTATTAATATTAGTAAGTTCAAACGATCCACCAGAAGACCAGCACACGTGTGATGAAGCCCTCTTTTCATCGGTGATGGTACAGCCATGTATTATTTGTAGGCCCTCGCGCGCGGAATGACATATATTTAGCGATTTAGCGACTTTTTGTTCTGCTCGCTCGCAACTTCGAGTTCACGAAAACACCTCGTGAGTCACTTCTGGCTGCCTACGACTGTTGTCTGCGAACCCGACGCCCTCACGCACCTCATCAGGAGCGTGCCTCAGTTTCGCGGGCTGTGGTTGCTTGTTGCTTGTTACTTGTTGCTTGTGAGGAGCTATAGCTGTCCGCTAGTGAAGTGCAGACGTTCGGTTGGGGGTTGTTTTTTGTTACATTTTGTGTCTTTCGAGTAGCTACCAATTTCGACGGCACCAAAGTTCAGCGGTATACCTGTTGAAATTCTGGTGGACTGTAAATTCTGACACCACCCATCATATACCATCATGGGAATGATGTGTATAGGTTTTGCTTCGTGCAGCGCCCGCCGCTCAGCACGATATGTTGTTCAACTTTTCATAGCGTCTCCGCGCAGGCGAGTCTAACTCAGTTGTTTACCTCAGTTGTTTCCTGCTAGCTGTCTACACCAATACCTGGTACGTAGTACCTGGTAGCACATACAAGCTATAGCTATATGCTTTATATGATCCTTACATAAAAATAAACACAGCAGGAGTAGGGAGGAATACAAGCCTGTTAAAAATAAATACTATTGCGAGTTACGAGTTCAGTCAGCACGGCGCTAACGATTATGGCCCTCTAACAAGGCCGGTATCATATGTATATCGGGTTTCATACCTTGTTGAGCAATGTGTTTCACGTTCCGTTTGTGTCATCAAAAATTCCAGGGGACTCCGGAAAAACGGCAGACACGCAATTTTTTGAGTTTACCGCACCGCACAATACCTACCGCGTAAAACAATATTTTGGCGTTTATTGCAAGGTATTTACGGCCTGAATGCCGGATGACCATCACCACTCAATCGTGTACCGCCAACTTTTATTCCCGCCATTAAGACTTTACCACGAGTTTACGTTGTTACCGCACACAAATACTGCAAGTCTGTTGCCGCCCGACAGCCATAAAGTAGTTATAAGTGTGGGTTCAGGGGATAGATTTTTTAGATATTACACGGCGTCATCTCCTGATTATCCTGCCGCATTCTTTTGAGCTTTTCGTAGCTTTGTCATAGTTTGTTCTATGACTTCGATCCTGTTTTTAGTATGTGCCCTTCCTTGAATGTGGTGTTACGCGTTGGAATCTCAACATGTCAACCATGCCCGTTCGTCCACCGTCAACCAACGTGTGTGTGTGTTTTTTTCTGCTACAAACAGCCCCGAGTAATGGACCCTCCTACAAGACTTTCGCCGGAATTACTCGCCGGGACGTCCGCCTACGCCTATCACCCCCGGCGGGAGCTGAGTGGAACGAGGAGGAGAACCTCCCCCCCCGACCGACTACTATTGACAATTTGGGCGTGTCGGTTACCAAAACTACCACTAACCTTTCCAGCGACAAAATAAGCTTTCCTGTTGATTCGGAAGCATTCGTCGATAAATTCGGCGTTTTGAAACGTGACATCGCCCATCAAAGGCCCTCTGAGGTGCCGAGGATGCTGGATAGCAACACCGGCGCCAGCAGCGCAAACACAATGAGCACCAGCACTACACACAGCAACGGGGCGATTGCTGCAGAAAGTGGCAATGGGCGTGATTTAGATGATAAACTGCTTTGTGGCGTGAGCTCTCCAGCGCTAGTTCGGTCGGGCAGCAGCACTATGCATGACGGGGTAGCGATAGCTGCAGGGAGCGTTGGTAGTTTTGATTCGGATGCAAGTGTTAACGCTAGCTTGATCTCTACAGGCCTGGGTCGGTCTGGCAGCGGCTCTATGCATGGCAGAGCAACGGTAACAGCGAGGGGCGATGGTGGACATGGTTTGGATGCAAACGATATCGAAAACTTGAGCTCTCCCGCGTTGGTTCGGTTGGGCAACAGCACCTCTCGTGGCAGGGTAGCAATGGCTCCAGGGAGCGGTGGCGGGCGTGATTTGGATGCGAGAACTAACCATAACCCTATCTTGAGCGGAGGGAATGGACTCGACCGAGTGGCCACGGAGCGTCCGACTGACGACAATTATGCTCGGACTGACGGTATATATGCTCGTTCTGACGACGGTTATGCTCGAAATGACGACATTTATGCTGGTGCTGATGACGGTTATGCTCGGAATGACGCCATTTATGCTGGTACTGACGGCGGTTATGCTCGGCGCGCGAGGACGGTGGCGGTGGTTGACAGGAACCGGCGTCTATACAATGCGGCACCAGCCCCACCCTCCAGGTTTGGAACTGACCCGATTAGGACAGGGTACAACGGGGGCGTCGGCGCTGGCGGGGGTGGGGGCGGCGGCGGGGGCAGACGCGTTTCAGGAGTGTCCCGCTCGGTGGCAATGGTCGAAAGCGGCGGTAGCGGCCGTGGCGACGATGGCGGCCGTGGGTTTAGCGTGTCAAAGTGGCAGTGCCGCAAAAGCAGCGACGCTTCAGCGCGGCAGACGGCT
>JBBMHQ010122412.1:0-20275 GCA_037834295.1 Postelsia palmaeformis
GAGGAGGGAGAAGAGCCTACTTAGTGACCCCGGATCTGAGTTACGACTGAAGAGGGAAAGAGAGAAGAAGGGCGAAGGTAATGAATGGGATGGGAGAAAAAAAAAATATATATATACATATATATTATGTGTGCAGGGACGCACAACAAGCGTTTCCATGAAAGAAAGGATCGAAGTGAGATTAGCACCCGTGTCTCACCGACGACGCCAGGTGTGAAGTTGTTATCTACTATTATACGTACCAGCGTATCCCAGGTATTAATTAAGCTTTAAGGAGTGAAATATCGATCGATCACCCAGCCCAGGGCAACAGTTTCTGTACAACGGGATAATACACGAGATATTTAGTGCGAGTGCCCCAAGCAGACCATCCACGAATGAAAGGGACATACTACGTTTACAAGCAAACGTGTTAGTTTCGGGATGTCCCACACCGGTAAAAAATAGGATCACAAGCCAAGGCCATCAATAGATATTTTGCAAGAGGAGGCAAAATTCCGTGTAAAAAACATGTTTTACAGGATGAATAAATCTCAAGCGTGAGCAGTAGTGGGCACTCGAGCCTATTTTAGGTTCGGTCGGTTATTTGATGACCGACCGAAGATTGTCCTTGGTTATCGGTTATATGATGCTAATGACCGAAATCGAAACCGAGGACTTTCCGATTGGTTATTCGGCCGGCCATCCCACATACATGATCATTTTTTTTTGCGCCATTTTCGCACCCTTATAGAAACAAAAAATCGTAGTTTTTGAGTGCGCGTCGGCCGGCACATCGCCACATTACCATAAAATGGGATCACAAGCAAGGATTACAAGGCATGCACCACGAATCACATGTACGAACAGTATGCTACTGTACCGTATACATGAGTCATTGATCATTGGCGTACAGCGAAACAGGCGAGCAGGCGGAGAATTAAAACGACGAAAAAACGCATGTAGCAGGAAGGCAAGCGGAACCTGCTTGTTGTTCCCAACCGATGCAAGATGGACGAGGGCTTCCACAACCACTCCTCAGCACGCGGACGATAATAGCTCGAGGTTCAGTTCTTCCCCGAAGAAAAAGGAGATAATCGTCCACTTAACCCAGTACAGAAAAGAACACAATGCAGAGGAGAGCGCACTGCTCGGTTCGGTTCATTGACCCATATATGATTGGTCGCATTATTAGTGAAGACCTGCTAGCTTGGATGATCCATCAGCAGCAGCTGTCCACCAGCCACCAGATTGCTGGCTCCCGCCACACGCCAGCCACCAATCTATCGTACATCGCGCAATCATGTATCATAATCGCGAGCATATACTATAACCTGGGAATAAAAGACCCTCCTGCCCCCACGACGGTCGGGCCAGATTCCTGTGGATAGTATAGGAGCTATAATAGGTGAGCCAATACATAGGATGGACATGAATTGTGGCCCCGTGCTTCAAATTCATGAATGCAATTTGTAATAAGTCATTTTATATAATGTGTAGGACCTCAATAAACATTAAAATTTTGAATTGGGCAATATTTATTCAATGTGCTTGCTCCTTCTCTGAAGTATCACACTGCAATTCTATTAGTCGTTGGTTACAGCAGTACGATGCGATACAATCTGCGGGTGATAGTAATAAACGCACAGCAGAGGGGCCACACTCAGAGTATCGACTGTTTACGTATCGAACAAATTTTGTAGTCTGGATGCTGAGACTGTCAGGGTGCTGACCTGAACATTGCGAGTAATTAGGAGTGTGAGCTTCTCAACTTCAAACCTCCACATACTGCCTGAATGTTGCGAGTAAGTGCAAGTGTGAGTAGTACCCAATATCGAAATGCCAGGGGTGCAAGGAGTGCCCGCAGGATCGGACGCCGAAACATCCGAATGGACGGTCGACAGTATTATCGCTCTCATCGAGAGGATGAGGGGTTAAATCGAGGTGTCAAAGCAGAGGTCAGACGACCGTGCTGGTAGGATAATGAAATGAAAGCGATGTCGAGCTTAACAACACAAACACGAGGATGATGGAGACGGCAGCAGCAGTGGTAACGGAAAATGCAAATGCCGTACGAGACGTATCTATCTGCACAAAGAGCGGCCGTAGTTATGGTGGTCGTCGACAGAAGAGTGTACCGGATTGGGTCGTCCTGAGCGAAGGTATAATGAGACTACTTTGTATGAGGCTGGAGGCCCGGTAATTACCTGGGTTCAGGCACTGGGATCGTTTTTGTAGTGCTTGGACGGCGGATCTTGGGTGGAAAACCAGGGGTTTTCCAGAGAGCCACGAGCGTGGTCTCAGTCTCCGTCTTGCACGAAAGGAATTAAGCTGTTCTCCTATCTCTAAGCGAGCAACATATGCGGGTACCAATGAGTACCGGCTTAATAGGCAGACCTGCACAGGGATACGAAGTGTATCACTGTTCGCATGATCATCACATATGGCGACGACGGCAGAGCATGGGTTTTGCGTCGCGAGTTTGATTCTCTCCGCCATCCACAATAAGCCTTTTTCAAACGAAATATTGAGACTTCCTCATGTCGAACCTGATATACACTTCTGGATCCCCAGAAACTGGAACCACTTAGGTTGGTGACACGACGACCCGTATATGCGTTCTGTCCTGAATAACCCCGCCATCCTAGGGGGGGGGGGGTGTTATAAGGCTTAGTTTGGGGTTGGTGATTGGCTAACGTTTCACCTTTAGCCTAACGGGCTAAGACCTTCACATATTTGTTCTCGTTTTTGATATTTCATTTTTCAGTTTCCATGCATCTTTCTCGCCCCCCCCCATCGCGGGTGACTTGGCGATGATTTTTCGTTGACGATGTATTCCTGCCCCTTCAGGCTACGTCCTCCTTTCATTATTTGTTCACGGGCTTTGCCGGCTTCGTTGCCGTGCCGTTCGGAGGTAGGGGAGTGGGTTCTGAGGAGCCGCATCTTCGATTCGTATTCTTGTTCGTGGAATCGGGTTACTATGAATTTCCCATAACTCTGCACGTTATACGGCTCATCAGAGTGGGCTTATGTTATGATACTGCTTTGTATGATGCTGAAAACCCGGTAATTACCTGGGCTCAGGCACTGGGATTGTATTTGTAGTACTTGCAAGGCGTATCTGAGGTGGAAAGGGTTTTCCAGAGAACTACGAGCATGGTCTCAGTCTCCGTCGTGCACAAAAGGAATTAAGCTGTTCTCCTACTAGTATCTCTCAACAAGCAACGCATGTGAGTACCAACGAGTATCGGCTTAATAGGCAGACCTGCACAGGGGTACGAAGTCTCTCGCTGTCCGCATGATCATAACAAAGGCCAGGCGATGCTCGAAAGATATCAATATGGGAAGGAGTAGATAGATGCTCCGAGTACCTTGGAGTAAAGTAATGAGTATCGGAGATGAATTACTTCAGGTATTCGTGTACTCGGGGTATTACAGGGTTCGATACTCCGGAATGCTGCTTGTACTCGGAGTATTCCGGTTATGATAACTCTCAATACTGCTTGTGCTCGGAGTATTTCGGGGTTCGATACTCTGAAATACTGCCGTACCCCGAGTTTTCTGGAGTGTATTACCCTGGAATACTTGAAGTATTTGGGGATCTTGTGCTGCTCCTGCTCGAAGTACTTGGGCATTTCGTATTGCGAATATTTCAATACTCGGAGTATTTCAGGGTTTCATATTCCGGGGCACGAGTAATACTCGGAGTATTTTAGGGTTTTATACTCCAATGTACTCCGAGTTAGAGTATTACTCGGAGTGTTTGACTCGAATGATGAAGTATTCGTGGGTTCAATACTCGCGACACTCGGAGTACTCCGAGTAACTTATATGTTTGTACTCCGGGTACGGCTTGTGCTCGAGTAAAAGTGCTGCTCATGCGCCCAGTACTCGAAGTATTTGGACCTTCGGTACTGCTCATACTCCAAGTACTCCGAGTATTTACGCCACCAATACTCTAATACTCGGAGTACTCGGAGTACGAAAATAACTCGATACTCCGAGTATGCTTGATACTCTAGTATACTCCTCGAGTATACCTGATACTCTAGTATACTCGGAGCATTTGTGGTTTTGGTGATTTTCGAAATTGAAAAAATCAGAAAAATAACAACTGATGGCATATAGAAGATATTGCACCTGATAAGAAACAAGAAGTATGGTCCTGGCCGGATTTGTTTTTTGAGAGAGGGTACTTTATACACTTATTTTCAAGACGACGCTTCTCGAATTTCTCATGTTCCTCTAAATCTCAGCCTGGACATCTTAATGGCCTGTTTTCTTATTAGATCAAGTGCACTGTAAGTCTGTGCTTATGCCACAGAAAAAGCCTTCCGCTTTTCTCCCAATCGAGATCCGGGTCATATCGACAAAAAGGACCGGACTTCGTCGAGAGTCGAAATAATAATTCGACAGGAGGTTGTGAGAGTGGTGCACGTGTTCAGTTTCAGCTTTTGTTCCCATTTTCTTGGCATCGTGTGCAGGGCGCTAGGGAGCTGCTTTGGGATCTAGCTTTGGTGATCCTATTGCCTGGTAGAACGTCTGAGATGGAACAAAGAGCTGTAGGATCAGAATACACCACTCGCTAGCCTGCCTACAGAAATCACGAACATCACCCCCTGCGCTATCGGACCCCCCTCTGCGATCTTCCAGGTGTGTGCATACTGTGTGTTTCATCAATCAAGAGCAGAAGAGGCCAAGAACATATATATATACGATAGTGAGACTCACCACCAAACTTGTACGTACTCATGTTGTACTGGTACGTCAAGATCTGCTGCAGCATTTACAGGGAGTATTTCGAACAATTTTAAGTGTATCTTGGTGTGCCTGTCACGTTCAATCTTGTTGTTGTAAAACAATTTTCGATTCTCTTCTGCACTGCGGCTCTCGCCTGTCGATCTGCATTTTCAATCCACGAAATAGTACAAGTATCATCGTCTCGTCGACCCTGCTAGCATCCAGGGGAGCCACCGGCCAGTAGTCAATCGCTAGGGGAAAAATAATGGAAAACGCGCGAGCGGCTCACGCAGCTTGCAAAGCTGAGTATCGACCGATCTGCCGATCGGTTAAACTCACAGCTGACATACTTTTTTAGTTTTTAATAAAATAGTAAAAAAGAAACGACAGTTTGGCATCGAGGCTCGTACTAGTATTTGATTGTTACCAGTAAGGACAGTTGTTGGGTGAACTCGTCTATCGCGGCCGGGTTGATAGTTGCGAGTCAGACAGGTAGACGCGGCCCACCCATTAACCCACGTCGCGCCCTGTTGGAGGCATAGCCAGGTTTCGGTAATTTTTTTCTACCTGTGACGCATCCGACCAGTTCGTTCGTGATTCTGTGCGTTGCGGCGATAGGCGGTTCGTGTTGTCTCACCACAGGTGCTGCAGGCATGCTTCTTCCTTCCTCTGCTGTATGGAGTTGGGTTGTCTTTGCTCGGGGTAATGCCTTCGCGCCAAAACTTATCATCGTCGTCACGGGCCACCAACAACGCGGTGTAGCGAGCGTCGCTCCTCATCCTCTCCATATAAGGAGTAAAGTCGGTTGCTGTACGAGTAGCTGTGAAAAGAAACTGCGGCGGATTTCCTCTATGTAGTGGTAAAAAGTACGACCTCGACCAACCACGCGGCGGGACAAACAAGCCTTGTTCAGGGAAGATATCGTCTCGTGTCAAGCGCGCATAGTTGTGTGTACAGCAGTGTGCTGCGATAGAGGGAGGTAGGGAGGATGGTACTGCAGAGCTATAAAGGAAGATCCTGCTTTGTTGTTCGCATATAGTCAAAAGCGCGGCGTATGTATGTATGCAGTGTACAAAAAAATAGAGAGGACTGCGTGAACCCCTCGGTAGCTCAAAATGAAGATACATTTATCTCGATGGTTTCGGATCAAGCGGCGCTAGATGACGA
This sequence comes from Postelsia palmaeformis, assembly GCA_037834295.1. Taxonomy (NCBI): domain Eukaryota; class Phaeophyceae; order Laminariales; family Laminariaceae; genus Postelsia; species Postelsia palmaeformis. The sequence continues at coordinate 5,887 of JBBMHQ010122412.1, forward strand.
GAACCCGATTTTCAAAAGCGCAGGAGGGCAGGAACACACGCGTGTGTCGAAGACGACGTCACAAAAGACAGGATATTAAAACTTTGTACGAAAGCAGCTTGCAAAAAAAGTGAATTCGGAGTAGCATGTGAGAGATACATATTTTTCTACGTTGCACGAAGGGAGCTTACAAAAGTTGATTTTGAAATACGTGGGGTTCGTACCTGGAAAAAAAATTTTGAGCAAGTTGGTATACCGGAGCGATACTATATTGAAGTTATAAGAGGGCGTCGCTCTGCCTATATATAGTTAATAGATTACGGGCATTAATCGTACTGGGACAAAACAACAGCGCCCGCGTACGCCCCCACCTCCGGTCTGGCGCTACTCCAAGATCGGGGTGTGCATGTGCTGACAAATAGGGGTTCCCATACGGATACAAAGGCGCTATATGCGGGTAGGGGATAGGGGATGCAATAACCGACCGGAAATAACCGGACCGATCATGCGCGGTCGTTTTTTTTTAAATAACCGAGTAAGAAATAACCGAGTAACCGGTGTGGGAATGGCCGGTTATCGGTCCCGAAAACCGTTCCCAAAAAACGGTTGAAAAAAAAAAAAAACGGTTCTGGTGCCCAGCCCTGAGCGTGACTGTGTTTCAAGATCAGTCGGCAAAATGCCAACAGTGGGTCAGCATCAAGCAGCCAAAAAGTCTATGAAAATCACATCACTTTAACTTCTCAGACTCGCGTTGGTTCTAGTGTTATTCAGTCCTTACCTCCAGCCATTAAACGTTGTTGATGAATATATACCTGGTATGGCTGTAAGATGTGAGTTTTAGTTGCAGTGGTGTACTATAGTAATCTCATACTCTACCGTTATTAGTTTCGTCATGATTTTCGATGGTCAGGATATTAGTTGAATGTTTTCTCAGTCTGATCATTTCTGGTTGTGTTATCGTACTCAGACTCGTTGTTCTCTGATATATCCTTGTCCTCGCCCTCTCATTTATCAAACATCACCAACAACTACTACAAGACGAAAAGTAATGCCTTGTCTCGCAGGCTCGTTTGTACTATACCTTCCCCACAACCTCGCACAGAGCTCAGGCTCATTTCTGAGGTTTGTTTCTCATTTTCCTTATTCTACGGTAGACACTGATACAAGCATCAATCGTTTCTTTTGCCAGCCTTCCCATTTCTAATACGATTCGGTTTTCTCCATCTGAATTCTCGCCCTCACTGAGAGGCTCTTCGAATCCTTTCCAACGTGCACCTACACGCTGGAGTACCCAAAGGGCTCGACCAACGGCAACGCTGACTTCCTCTCCCGGCTTTCCCAACCAGCCACCGACGCCGACCGCACCGGACGCAACCAACCAACTGGCCCCGACACCGTCGGCATCTACCTCATCCGCCCCCGCGGCTCAGCGCCGAACAACCCTCTCGCCTCGGGCATCGGACTTGGTGGGCTCGTATCTCCCCTTCCCATCCCAACCAACCAGTCGCTCCTCTTCACTGACGACGATTTCCGCAAATTCCGCCTACTGGGACCACGCATGGAGCACCCCACCTTTTTTGCCGCACCCAACACCTTCGTCGGGCCTATCGCGATCCACGAGACTACCGCCGAACTGCACGTTTACATGTTTACCGCCGACAAGGCCACCGTGAACACCGGAGTTCCTCCAAAATCGGCTTCCTCCCAGGCCGCCCGACTTCTTTCTGCCGTTCACCATTGGTGCCACGGAACCAGCCCCTTCAGGTCTGATATCGTCTCGGATCCACCATCGCGTCGCCACTGCCGCGGGAATCCTTCGACCCACACTCGACTACCGTTTCGGACGTCGACCCCAACCCGTCGCGCACAAGCGATCTACACGCACCCATTGTGCGCCCACGACCCCGACCGGGGGCCACCCAAGACTTTCTCAAACGACGACGCCTCCAGCTACCACCCCCCACGTCACCCGCACCATTGCCGCCTGCTGTACCAAGACCGACCCCTTTAATGACGTCTTCTCCGCCGGCACAAACACCACAGTCACTGCCCCTTCGGGAGCCCGTCGCCGATAACCATTATTACCTTCTCGCCTGCGTGGAGCACTACCTCTATAAACTGGGACCGAGAACAACTAGCAGAGCCCCTGTGCCGCGCTACGCCATCCGTTTCCTGTCGTTGGATTCCCCTGCCCCCACGCCGAACCACCTCCTGGATTTTATTCCCTCAGCCCGACGCCCACAACTTCGGATATCCTTATTTCTGCCTCTAAAAGCAAGCTGCACCGTGCCAACAACAAAATCACCCTCTTGGTCCAACGATCACCCACAACCCCACCCGGGAACAGCCTACCACCACCCGCCCCCCTTATCCCACACGTCTATGCGCCAATGGTAATGCGCCCCTTGGTGCCGAATACATGACACGCCGCCACCTTTCTATACCTGGGAAATACCTGTACGGTCCGCATGCTGGCACGTTTCTTTTGGTGGATTGTAATGGATGCTTCCGTCCGCTGGTGTATCCGCCGGCGCAATACCAGGCGCGGAAGACATCCCGATACATCATTCGTTGGCCCATCGTTTATCTCCCTTTGCCCGACGGGCCTGGCAACATCGTCAGGGTCAACTACTATTGGCCCCTGCCGGTCATGCAGCGCGGTAACTTCTACATCCTCTTTTTCACTGACCGCCCCATCCGCCGCGCCGATTGCCGTTTCAGCGGCGCACTTCACGGCCGCCCGCACCGCCGACATCCTCCAGAACGAGTACATCCCTCTCTGGGGGTGCCCGGTTACACTCCTCCCCGAGAACGGACAGCAGTTCACCTCCAGATGTGCGAACATCGTCTACGGCCGCCTTGGTATCCACAAGGTCAATACTAGCGCCTACCACCCCTGCAGCAACAGTGGCATCGAGTGCTTCAACCATGTGTTGGCTCAAATGTCCCCTATGATCGACAACGAACAGCAGACAGAGGGGGGCGTGCTGCTACCACACGTGTCGTCGGCTCACAACACTTCCGTGAACGCCGCTACAGGGCTTACGCCTGACGAAATCCACATTGGCGGCCCTCGTCGCCTCCCGCCCTCGGTCTTCCGACCCGATAACATTGGCGGTCATCAAAGCTTGGTCCGCGACCACCTTGTCTGCATCAACTTCGCCACCGACCGACAATGGCGCCTACTCTTTCGTCTGCGAACTACACCGACTCATCGCCTCGCTTTTTCAGCGCCGTAACGTGCCCATTATGACCGACCCCCTAGCACCCCCTCCCTTCACCGCAGCCAGCTGGGTATGGGTCTCTATCTCCGCCGAAACGATCTGCCAACGCTATAAAAAAGACACCGACTCAACCGTCCTCAAGACGGAGCTTTCTCCGAACTGATATCTGCCCTTCAATATCCTCGCCCTAGGGCCGAATCCCGCCTTAAACACCCCCGACAATCGCCCCCTTCACGATAAGCTACTTTTCCTCAACCTTCCATCCGACCTTCCGGGACGGGCCTCCAAGCCATGCGTCCCCGTCAAGCGATGCAAAACCTTACCGGAACCCCCACGACACCAGCGACATCCCCGGACATCTGCCCGCGGACCTCGCCACACACGTGCTCATGCTCACAGCCCCTGCCACCAAGCCCCCACCTTACGACGTTACCGTCGACGACGCCACTCCTCCACCGGAACGCCTCGAAGTCGAGCAGATCACTGGCCACCAACTCGAACGCGGCAGCGGCGGGGTTACCGCCGTACTTTACGAGGCCCACTGGGCTGGACTTCTCAGCCCTCTTCGTGGGAACGCGACCTGGACCCTCAATACTTCTTGCGCCACATCCTACTCTACTAGTCAAGAGTGCCGATAATGCACTGCCAGACAAATCACCTCTACCATCAGATGCGCATGTACGCCGCTCAGCACGATTCCAAGGACAAGTCGTCCTCACCCTAGGCTACGCTTTGGTCTCCCGCAGCCTTTGGCTCCGCAACTTCAAATCGCTCACCGCTCACCCCCGGACGCCTCGTCTGGGTACTCCGCCGGAGCCTTCACCGGACGGCTCCTACATCATCCGCTGCCTGGACGATCTCGGCCAGATCAATACCGACCTCCAACACGCCCGCTACACTTCCGCCCGGCCCGCCGAGTACGGATCGTAGTGTCTTCACCGCCACGGGAAACGGGAACCTAGCGCGTGGGGTTCTGTGGAACTCTGATGTATATCAGTCAAATATAACAAGTGACAAAATCATATGTAGTTATACGCTTCTCCATGAAAAGATCGATACACTCAGTACAGGCGGACTCTTCACAACTACCGACCCGTACTTTAACATCACCGAGCGGAACATTCCCAATCCTCAAACCCATGTCCCAACCCACTCTAGGCATAATATCTCCAATTTTTCACTAGCCTTCTTTCCCTCAACGCTTATAATTTCCTACTGAGCGTCTACTGTATGTTCCAACTCGAGGCCATGGACGCGAGCCTCCTCATCCACGTCCCTCCTTCCTCTGGTCCCTTAGCGGTCCCGTTATGCGAGCTCGGACCAGTGAACTCGGCGTGAGATTGCGATCTAAAGGGTCATTGAACCTATCTGTGAAATGCGTTCCTTGCGAATGCCTTCCTTGGCCATTGCCCCCCCCTTCCTCCCTCCGATCACACTCGTCGCCAGCTGATTGAATTTCTCTCCAAGACGCGCAAAACTCTTTTCATCGCAGTGGCGAAAAGTTTAGGACTGCGCTCGTCGAAGGAGTTCATGTCCAGGACTGGTGTAGTGGCTGCGCTTCCGCGCCTCAGGTATGAAAGCAGCTGGTTAATCTTGGTAAAAACTTCCGGCATGCAGATGAACCTCCACTTGGGCTTCCGTGTAGGATAGGTGGCGTTGACGAGTAAATAATTCTGTCGAAACTCCGATGCCGACGGGTCTGAGATGACTTCCCTCTTGATATACGCAGGTCCCGATCGGCGTTAAACAGCGCGCCGCTCTCAAAGTGGTGGTGGATGGACACTCGCTTTGGGAGGTCGCGTAAACCATCGCCTTGTGATGGTTTACTTGCGCGCCTGCGTGGTGAGGCTTACGCTCATGCCGCGCGGTGGCGTCCATTGCACCACGTTGCACGTTGGGCGCCTACCGGTCTCGCTCGTAACCACGTAGTTGCTCCTAGTCTTGACTGGCTCCGTCGCCTTGTCTTTACGCATTCGCGAGGCTAGCTCTCCACAACAAGCCCGACCCCCTCCGCCGGGCGCGTATAGATGGAGAGTACGTCCAGAGATGAGACGTGCCCAGTCGTAATGCATCTGCTTTACCTGCTTTGGTGTTTTGAGTTATATGGGAGGTGGTGGACGCAGCGTCGTGTGCTGTCAACACCCCTCTATCCGAATAAGCAAATGCGCTTGCCTGCTAAGAGCGGAATGCCTTGTCCCCTCAGCCCCTCGGCACTACTTTGTCCATTCCTTCATCGGTGACCCCGCCATCCTCTCGGAGACCTAGCACTCCCTCCCAAATACTGATGGATTGTTTTGAATCCGGTCGCTTTCCGCCTACATTCCCCCCAGACTACCGGAGAGGTCAGCCAGGGCTACGGTTAGCGTTGCCACCAAGCTCCCCACCGATGCGGACATCCTAATCGCTATTGTTGACCACGTTCCAGAACTCTGGCCCCCGTGACCAGATAGCCCGCGTCCGTTGGTGGGGTAACTGTTTGGCATTCCGACATATACCTCTCCTTGAAGGGCAACGATTCCTCCGAGCCATTCCAGGGAGCTCGAAGGGGTTTCCGAGCATCCACATTGCCCCATTATCTGCCCGTCGACAGGCTGGCGGGGACAGCTTTGGGCCCAACACCCGCTCGACACACGCCGTGTACTACATCAAAGTGCTGGGGGCTATGAGGTCGGCCGCTTGATGATCCGGTATTCGTAGCATCATCCACCCAAGCTGCTCCGCCCCCCCATCTCGCACAATCAATATGGCGCCTTCTGCCGCAAACCCGGCAGTGCCGACGGGCACCCCGACCACCTCCATCCCTTCCACGTCCCCGATGTCGACACAAACGCCTTCAAAAAATGATATATGGTATATCATACGGCAAAGGGGGCGTGTCCCGTCGGGACCAGAGCAACCGTCTTACCTGGGTTGAGGTGTATGCCCCTTGTTGTCAACTCTCGCTCAAGGAAGAGCACCACTCCCATTATCCCGGTGGAGTATCGTCGGCAGCAGCAGTGTTGTCGTCAAGATACGCGCAGTCTTCCGCCCCCTGCAACTCGTATACCCTCCGTACGCCTCGGAAGGACCGGTTGCAGCGGCAGGCAGAACAGAACCGGTCCCATAGCGTCTCTTGTTTACCCCGCGGGAGCATCTCGCCTACCGAGCCAACCTGGAAAAACACTGCGGTGGATCTCGTACCATGGCACTTAGCGACAAACTCCGTAACCGCTGGCGTGCAACCGGCTACACATGTATAATATGATCACGCCCGACATCAGTCTGAGCTACTGTTGTGTGTGGTGATAGTGGTAAGGTTGGAGATGACATATCGTTATATTGATGAGCGCAGACAGCGTGAAGGGCTTGCATGAAAACTACTACATCAGGTATGTAATGAAAATTATACGTACACAAGGGTCCCTCTATGAACGCAGAGATCAAAGGAGCTGGCGAAAGGACCATGACAACTACCGTTGTATAGGCATATATGTCAATCAAATGCATTAAAAGAATACAGGGGTTGCTGCGGACTTCTAACCTTCAAGGAGGAAGAGGAGACTTCAAGGGGATTTGACGGCTGGATATAGATGCACGACGTACCTCTGCGGTGTAAGTAGTATCTACTTATGTACTACTGTTGTCAATTACAGCATCACCCACACGAAGCGCCCCGAGCTCTAAAAGTATTTTATAGGGGGTTTCCCGCAATACATTGCACGGAGACTTTTGGCACAAGTCCAGAATGATCCCAGTCCAGTTGTTGCGCGCTTCCTATAGGCAACTGTTCGGCCGGTAAAACTTGGCTCGATAATATATCAAGGTCGCCTCTTCTCTCTCTACGATTATCACGCGTGCCTGTTTTCCTCCTACAGCAGTACCTTAAAGGTGGCAAAAGAGCCACGCCCAATACCGCCTCTTCTGCCACTCGACCTCTTTCGCCCTTTCTTGGAAACCGAGGTGTAGCTGATTACATTCACAACGACTATTCAGGTACCAAGCAAACAACCTTACCACGCACACTGCGTGTCAAGCACACGTTCGTTCGCGTTTGGGTGTCATATCAACCATTAACCATGGAGTTGCTTCTTGAGAGGGATGCGTAAGCCGCAGAAACTTTTGGTATATACGGATACGTGATTGCGTCGTGACGCTGCTGGAAGATTAGCCCAATCCAGCCACACAGGACACAGGGCATAGGGCATAGGACATATCCATATTTTTTCGGAGGTTGCCGTGGGGAGTTCCATGGGTCGCTGCGGGATTTTGCGGGATCCCACGCGGATCCCGCGGCTTCCCATGTAAAACCCCGTGGCTTCCCGCGACATGCCAGGCAGGGTCGAACAGGATATTGGGGGGTGCCGTGGTATCCCATGTGATTCGATCTGGCGGGAAATCGCCGGATTCCATGGGAGTTCACGCGAATGTTACAACGGGAATCTTCCATGAGAACCGGTGAGATTTCGTAGAATGCGATGGGCCTAGGGTTTTGTTTCTGGCGTAACCCGCAGGATCACACGAAAATACGCAAGAGCTCGTGGGGGCCCATGAAAGCTCTCGTGAACACCTCAACTAGACACGTGTTGCTGACATTTGAGGGTAGTTTTGTCCGTAAATGGAGTAACGGCCTCCGCAAAAGAAGTAACGGCCAAAGCAGGGTTTATTGGTAGAGAGAATGTGGCATGTCTGTATCGGGAACTAGAATAGAGCAATTTTGGTTTGAAAGGGAAGGCCTCGCACGCAGTCCTTTCAAGCAAGGCATCGAGCGTCGTTCAACATCCCCACGCCGGGCACGAGCAATCACGAGGTCCTGTGACGAGCACGGGCAGACGTGAGGTAGTCGCTGGTTTGTCGATTCAAGCCCTTCTTTTCTGCCGCCCCACTCCCCCTATTTTTTCTTTCGAACAGGGGGGGGAAGGGCACGAGTAGCTGGGGTTACGGAGGGAAATGTTCTGCTTTTTCTTCCGTTATGGTTTTACTTGAGAAATATAGGAGGAGTCGAATGGTACCGTACCATTCGGAGGCTTGACCATCCGAGACAACTGTAGGCCGTACTTGTTAGGAATCCGGCCGGTATCATAGAAGGGAGACAGACGTAAAATAGGGTGGTCGAGATACGCAGGGTATTTCCGGAAGCTGCGATACAGGTATCTGGCCGAAGGGAGGAACCTCTCTCTCCCACGACTCAGGGAACGGTAATGATGATACAATTCGAAAGATATACCTTGTACAATATTATTAGTACAATGAGTAGTGTCACCGTTCGCCAGGGTATGATTGAGTAACGCAGGAACTCGCAGAAACTCGCGGAAACATGTGGGAGCAAACCCAACAGCTCACTGGACCACGCGGGAACCCAGACGAACACACGTAACCGCGCTTTCGCACGAAGTGCTTCAGGGCAGGCACACAACGAGCTACTTCAACGAAATACTGTAAACTACAGCTGACCATGGACAAGCCGTGGTTTTTCACGAGACCTCGGCAGATTCCATGGCAACTTCCGTGTGGATACTATCGTGGAGTCCAGTGAGATTAATCGTGTGGTTTTTATCACGGGACTTTTCGAGGAAAGAAGTGAAATCCCGCGGGATGCCAGGCGGGAATACGAGGGATCTCACGGGACGGTCCCGCGGGAACACACGGTAATCCTATGAGATATCACCTGGCCTTAAACTCGACGGGAATCGACGGGAGAAGAGAGGGCCACGGTATACTCGCGATAAAAATTCAAGGCATGGAACGTAGTGAGGAGGGGAGGTGGACCACCTGCCACGTATGTGACCCCGAATATTAGTCACGAATATTGATAAGAAAGAGGGAGTGGAAAGAAACGCGAAAACAATAAATCGGATGCTCAAAAGAAACGATGCCGCCGTATCCCACGAGATTTGATGGGAAATCCCACAAGTTGACGTGGTATGCCGCGGTGAGATCCCGCATGGCAAGCCATAGGACACCTACGCACGGGCGAGGTCCCACAAAATTACGTTGTTATTCCCCAACGCCCACCACCTAATCAACGGCGTGTTTCGTTTTCATTTTTTCCTCCTGAGGTACCGGAGGCACTATTCCAAGGTTGGGTTCGGTAAGATACATACCGAGGCGTACCCGCGGTAGTATACTTCCGGTATACCCGTACCGGGAATATCGGTACGTTCGGTATGATGTTCGTACCCGTACCGAGGACTTCGGTACCTTCATTACGATGTCCGTACCGGTACCAAGATTTTCGGTACGTTCGGCACGATGTCCATACCGGTACCGGTGGTACGGTGGTACCGGTACGATAATCGGTACCGGCACCGAGAACTTCGGCACGTTCGGTACGATGTCCATACCAGTACCGAGGACTTCGGTACGTTCCGTACGATGTCCATACCGGTACCGAGAAGTTCGGTACATTCGGTACGATGTTCATACCGGTACCGGTACCGAGCATACCAATACCGGGCTGATCGGGAAGGTAGGCATGGTATTCACCCGGTACCGCCACACACACAGCACCACCAGCACAGCAGAACCCTCTTCGCTCGGTACAGCTGGTGGTGCGTACCAGCCGCCCTCATGAGCGCCGCATCAACCCCCCCCAATAACGATGCCCCCGCCGCTGGCGACCAAAGCTAGGAGTTGTTGTCGTGGATAGTGAAGGAGGCACGGGCGTGCCAGTGATAAGGCCTGCTCCCATCTACGACAGCGCAACGAACACAGAGAAAGAAGTGCCGGCGGAGATATTCAAAGCTATCGACTAGTTTGTGGTGCCGGAGGGGTATCGGAAGGAAGGGACGCATGAGGCCTCTTTCATGTACTCGCTCGGTGTGTACGTTGAGCCGATAGATTCGAATAGCAAGGCCTGCCAGTACCTCTGCTTGGAGAGCGCACCGTGCCGTTCGAAGAAACACATGGTACCCTGCGCAAGCCGCGACAGCGCCAACGTCAACAAGCACCTCAAGAAGGCCCACAAGATGACAGGTGAAGCCTCCCAGACGAAAGCAGCCAACAAGAGTAATAAAGCAAACACCATCGAGCAGAGTTATCTTGAATTTTCGGACACAACCTTTGAAACTGCAATCGGTTGTCGTTTTTGTTTGAATTTGAATTTGATGCTCTCTCCTGTGCTCGACTTTCAATGGGGAGAGTCTCGGATTCACTCCGTATATTATTATTACTGATATTAGTATTTTTATTTTGGTTTGGTTTCATTCAATTGTTTTATTGTTGCACGCGCACATACAAACATTTTTGCTTTCCCACATGCAATTTGAAATTGACATTTTGAACGGGCAATATGAGAGACGCTCCGCACACACAACGCCGGCATCGCCGGTATCACCGGTACCGGTACCGGTATGGGTTTCCGTACCATACCGAGAAGCTCGGTACATTCGGTACGGTGTCTATACCGGTACCGAAAAGTTCGGTACCTTCGGTAAAATGTCCGTACCGGTACCGAGAAGTTCCGTACCTTCGGTATGATGCCCATACCGGTACCGAGAAGTTCGGTACCTTCGGTACGATGTCCGTACCGGTACTGAGCATACCCGTACCTTACCGAACACAACCTTGCACTATTCCACTCCAGGAGCTCCAAAGTTGTTGAAGCCTGCTCTCTGACCACGGACGGCAATGTAAATATGAATGTCAATCGGTCTTCTCAGTAACAACAACTTCAGCGACAGTAATAACGACAACACAATAGCAACAACATCACAACAACAACCTCGTTTCTGTGCTTTTCTTCTCTCGGAGTGTTCATGAGTGATCAACGCTGAAGCTCATGCGACACCTGGTCGGCTAGCAAGAAAATCCATTAACAGCCTCCCTTCAAGTAGTGGGTAATCAGCCAAAAAAATACTTGCGTTGGTTTTTGATTCGTTTAGGTTTATTTCGGTGTATTTTTTATAATAATTCAGGTTTTACTGGTATGGCGCTTAGTATAGCATGATAAGCCTATGCGTATGCACGTTGCTCATGGTATATTGGTATGAAAATGCTGAAACCAATGCGATATATATCTACAGTCAACTCCATACCAGGTACATTTTTTTTCGTATGGCGTTTGGTATACAGCATTAAAATTCATACAGCTTGAATAATAATGAATGAAAGCGGCCGTCACTGCATGGCCGGGAGGTGGGGGAGGGGGACACCCTCGCTGAAAAAAACGACGCGACGGCGCAACACTCGTAGTGCTGCACGGTGCGTGGTTCGGGAGAGCGGCGTTTGACGCGCCTGCTCTCATGCCCAGTTTGAGGGGAGCAGCGTTGAAGGCGCGGGCTCCCGACGTCGGGGAAGATGCCCGGGGACTCCCCGGTGAAACCAATGGGTTGCTGCGTCGGTCCGAAATACTGGGCAACGCGCGGGGCAGGAGCGGAGCAGGTCGGCGCTGAGCGCTGAGCGAGCCTAGGACGCGATACGTTGTGAAGACAGTGTTTTTTTCTCCCGCCAATGCTGGCAGCGGACGGGCAGGAGGAGTCGAACTGCCGTTGACCTGTCAGTTACCGGCGCGGGAGGTACCTAGGTGGCGGCCGTTCGGGTTTCCGCCCGAATTCTGCGACGCACCGTAACGAACCCTCGAGGCGCGAGCTGAGGTGGAAGAGGCAGGGGCGGCCGAACCACCACCGTAATGGCCGGAGTTAGACTGTCGGCGTCCTCGTTCAGCGTGTGTGTTGTATTCGTCACCTTGTCTGTTCTGCTAACCTTGGTTGTGGTGCTGCCCACGCGAGTGGCCGGAACGACGCCCGTGTTTCCCCTGGTTGAGTTTGTTTGGTCGTGAATTGCTCTCGCGGCGGTGTCTGATCATGAGCTCTTGCCGACGGTGGGACGCCTCGCCGTCGTCGCCGAGCGTTACGAGGTCGGGGTTCGTAATACCACAAAGATTGAGAAAGGGGTGTCTACAATGCTTGAGGGTGTGTGAGTCTTCGCGGCAGTTCAAGCAGTGACCTCGGTTTTCGCTGAGGGCGGGCGCGCGAGCGGACGATGAAAGTTGACCGCTCCAGAGGGGAGGGTCCTCGGTCTGGATGGACATGCACTCAGCGTAAACTTCGGCGTAGCGGTGTTCTGCTAAGGGCCAGCAGTTGACAGAGGTGTCAAGCCACGGATCGAGGCAGTCAGGGAAAGGAATTTCGACGTTCATCACTAGCGGATTATTGCGCGATCTCGTCTGCCGAGCAGGCGACTGGGGAAACGTCCGCGGCCCTGGCCGCGACCATTTTTTCCCCGTTGTCGACGCCACTTGTTAAGATCAAACATCGAGACACTTTGTATCCCTGGACAGGTTTGCCCATCAACTCGATATTCGTTTGTACTCACGTGTGTTGTTTGCTTTGAGACTGAAGAAGAACAGCTTTATTCCTCTTGTGCACGAGACTGAGAGACAAGCTCGTGCCTCGCTGGGAAAACCCCTGGTTTTGGTTTTCCGATTAAGATACGCCTCCCAAGTACTACAAATATAATCCCAATACTCGAACCCAGGTAATCACCGGGTTTTTAGCCTCATCCAAGGCAGTATCATAACAAAGGGCCCTGTTGATGTGGTTGTGATTACATATAAGCAACACAAAAAATCATGATCAAGAGTGTTTTTTCCTGTTGATTCCCATTAAAACGTATTTTCATTCCGCTCTTGTCTCCCGAGGAATGTGTTCGAGTGATCAACGTTGACGCTCTTCGTCCTGTGCATTGCCATATAGCAAAAAAACGCGAACAATAAAATAAACCTTCACTCATTTATTTTAATTGATGTTACGGCGACGGCTATTATTAATATTTCGGGTGGCTATATTAAATAGAACCGAGTATATGAGACAACAATCGATATATTTCATTTTTTTTATCAAAAACATTGGTTCTGTTTATTATGGTGCCCCGTAATAATAGTAGCTGTCGTTATGCTTGTTTGATAATAGTGCACGTGACTTGTAACTTCAATCGAACATCAACAACGACGACAACGACGAAACCACAACGACGACGACAACGACAAAACCGCAACGACTGCTTAATCAACGGCAACAACAACGGACGCTCTCTCTCTCGGGCGATATCAGCTTCCTCTCGCTTCCCAAGCGACGGGTTGGCTGAATAAGAAACCGCCGTGCCGTTCTCACCAAATATGTCAGGAGATAGGTATAAAGTAGGTAAAACAAGGCAGAACAAAAACTTTCGAGGGTGTAGGGCTGAGTGTCCCACACTCAGACCTACCTTGTGCAATACCTGATGATAGTGGTTTGGTGTCAGTCAAGACATATCCAAAAGGTAAAGTTGCTGTCTGTCGAGGGGCGAGAGCAAGTAAGTGTGTTGTCGTCAGATATATTTAATTTGAGTTTCACCGGAATTTGGACCCAGGGAGCACTCGAACTTACAGAGCTCAAAACCCCCTCCGGCCGTCCGCCGGCGGGGGGACTGTCGTTATAGTGTAGGAGTAGTCCGTCGACAGTCTTCCCGCCACGCTATACCAACCACCGACCGAAAACCAACCGTACGCACTGTTGAATGACACATCTTGTAACGGATTTTTATAGGGCTGTGAGTCGGTAGCAGTTCACGACGAATAACTATAGTCGCCAGTTGACGAGGTCGGCTAAAGTCAGGCCAGCAAAGCGAGCAAAAAAAAAAGTCAGGGGGCTTCACTGTATGTAGGCGCCCACGGAGGGCCCACAGGAGGCGCCTCCGGAGGACCCAACTGGAGGCGCCGCTGAAGCCTAAAGTTGCACTTTTATTTGGCTTTATTTCACACTAGAAAGCGCAATAATCATTAAATACGTGAATGCACGTACGTTTGAACGCAACAAAATAAGGAGGTTCAGATCACACACGATTCTTTTTTTCCAAAATAGATGAGCTGTACAGTACATGTACCAGGTAGTTCCACCCTGAACTATTATTGGAGGGCCCCGTGACAGCAATTGTTCGAATCGCACTACAGTAACTAATACCTGACGGGGATACGAGCGAGCATAGCAGCGAACGTATCACAAAGCGACCGGTACATGACTTATTCCAAGAAAAAATGGTCTTGAACCCCTCCGTGATGTTTACATTATTAGTTTCATTCAAGTCTACGCGCGCGCTGATAACGACAGCACGACGTATGTATGTATCTACATGCATTTTATATTTATTTTTTTCCCATCCCATTTATTATCTTCGCCCTTCTTCTCTCTCCCTCTTCAGTCGTAACTCAGATCCGGGGTCACTAAGTAGGC
>JBBMHQ010122523.1:0-20257 GCA_037834295.1 Postelsia palmaeformis
AAACATACCCCGGGGGCGCCACAAGGGCATCCCTCGGCCTCAATATGGCCTCATTTCCAAACCAAGGGTTTCGCCCCCCCGAGCCTCGCCCCAGCAGAAAGTTAGCCTTCGCGTCACTCAGAAAGCTGGCGCGTACTCGAAACACCTGGCGTATAGGTTGCACGAAAAAAAATGCGGGATGCGTTGACGGGCGTCGCTTGGTGCGTGATTTGGTGGTGCGTTCAGTTTTTCGCGTCATGGCGGTGCCTTGACTCCCGTGAATCAAGGGGGGGACCTGCTTCGAGGGAGCGGAAAACTATGCATCTCTTGCTTTCGCTGATACCTGCAGGGTTGCCGCGGCACTTCAGGTCCGCGACTAAAACAATAAACATCTCATCACCCCGAGCTACACGGTGCGAATTCCAGAGTGCTTCTGCTGTATACAGCAGCCGAGGCATGATAGATTGTCGAAGTAAATTCGCCACTAACAACAGGAAAGACCGACCAAATACTGGAGAGGCGCTTCTGGAGCGAACAATATGCCCTCTCAGCACGTCGCGTGATCGTTCGGGGACGCAATGACAGGTTATCCTCGCGCGGACACCGCACTGTTACATACATAGCTACTGTATACACTTACGCGTCACGGACGAGCTCTTCCTCGCGCAG
This sequence comes from Postelsia palmaeformis, assembly GCA_037834295.1. NCBI lineage: Eukaryota > Phaeophyceae > Laminariales > Laminariaceae > Postelsia > Postelsia palmaeformis. The sequence continues at coordinate 649 of JBBMHQ010122523.1, forward strand.
GATATCAGTACACTACTATAGCACAACAGCAGCGAAACATGAAAACAAATAGCGCGCCGACTCTTGGCCAGACGTTTCGAACTAGGAGCGAGCCCCGCGCAATGTCGAGTGTCAGCTCACCTTGTCCGCCGGGTAACTGTAGACCTTCCCGGAGCCGCCCCTAGAGTACCCCAACCTCACCAAGACCTGCCGGGTTCTCTTAGCCTCACAAGGCGCGTAGGGATGCCCCCTTTCGCGCCAGAGGGATGCCTACCAATATTCGCGTTTTGTTCATTCAGTGCGGGAAGAGGGGGGGGGGGATGGGCAGAGAAACACTCAGAGTAACGTCTATTAATAGACTCGGCTGCTCTACGGCGAATAAAGCAACAACTTTCCACGTGTGGGTGGGTACGGGGAGTGGGCGTCGTTGTGCGTTTGTTGTGCGTCCTCGTGGCCATAACCTGTCGCTCTGGCCTTCTCAGCGTAGGGCGGAACAGCTATCACCAAGTACAGCGTGCGCACGCTGAGATACAATAGTTACGGCTACTTCGCGTGGCACCGTCACGCACACGCAGCTCGAAGCACCGTCCTGCCTTCTGCGGCCGAACCGGCATGAAAAAATAGCCCAATGTACACGCTCTATCGCGCCACCCTCCAATCAGCTCCCTCGTAGCAGCTGACTGAAACACCAAAAACGAAAAGGTCTGGCGAAACGCAAACGCGGTCGACCGACCATCACTACTTCTGTCCTGAGTCTTAAACCATCAACATGTCATCAGCAGCGTGTGCAATATGCACCAAACGCCACGATGTCTTATCCAATGAAAAAGAGACAGTGCCGCGTTCGAGGTCTACAATGATGACGATGCCGGGGGTCACAGTGCGCTGGCCCAGGCGGTGGCTGGCGGACAGGTCGGACCTTGCCGACCGACAACGATCCTGACATTTCCCTGCCTGAGCTGATTTCTCTATGCCCAAGTTACGCGCATGGGTCTCGGAGCACATCCCGCGCCATACTGCTAATGATCTCGAAATTTTAGGGCGGGCATGCCACAAGTACTGACTGTAACCAGCTCGAAAAGCCTTCGCGGGGTCAGAGAAAGGGATTTCGTGCCTGCAGTTTTCTGATTGGTCAGTTTTTTTGGATGGAAATTTTGAATGGTGGAAAAACCTTGGTCGGCAGTTGTCGTCATCCGGAATCGTGACGTCACTTTTCGGGAACAACAAAAACTTGGAAAACCGGCTGTGGATGATGACGTCAGTCTTCTTTTTTTGGAAAATTGACCGGAAAAAGCTTCCTTCGGAGCAAGTTTAATTTCGACAAAATTTTGATCGAAGAGGGGAAAAAAGTTAAAGGCTTCTAGAAATGCACGAAATATGTGGAGTTTGCCGGATGGGAGAAACAAAAGGTGGGGAAATCGTCGATAGACTCTATACTAATGCGTTCCATACTAAAATCAAGTTAAAAATAATATTTTTTTTCGGTCATCATGAAAGCACACAGCATTCTAAGAATTTTCTTTTTTCGGTGGTGCTTAGTTTTTTTCCTACTTGATACTATAAGCAAGTATTAATAGTAATTAAAGAGTTTTAGTATACGCGATCGACGTATCACGAGTATCACAGGCAGCTCGCAAATATGAGGTTCGACGACATCCTCTCACAATGGTTTGGTGTATTTTCAATGTTTGTTCGTAAAACAAACTATAAATAGGACCGCATGCAACTACTTTTGACTCGTCGCCCTTGCGGGACAGGGATAGGCCACACGGGTATGTCTAATTGTGGCGCTCACCATACTTCCTGCTGTGAGAGTGCCGTTCCAGCCGAGATCGGGCCCGCAAGGGGCGACTGCAGCAGCGCCGCCACGACCCGTGGTGGGCAGCTTGTAGACAGGATCGTCCACGCAACGGTCTTCGACGATGCCCACGAGCTCTCCCGCGCTCATGGTGGTGTGGTCATCAGATTTAGCCACGACAACCCTACAATGGGAGAAAACGGAATAAGCCGAATGATGGGCGGTCACAAGCGAACGAGAGGGAAACGTTTCGTATGCAGAGCATCTTCAGAGTGTCTCAAGGAAGCCAGGGGGGGTGGGGGTGGAGGGGCGGGAATCTTTCATTGGCAATGTGAGGTACATGGTGACCATGAGCTCGAACCATTGAGGAACAAAATCGTTGGAAGTAGCGAGGGGGGGTTGTACTTATGCCATGCATGGCCGCAGTCATCTGACCATAGACCCTCGCATCTCACGTAAGAGCGAGGGGGGGCGAGGCGGGGCGGGCAGGAGATAAGCCCGTCACGCCTTTCCAGCATCATGCAGACCACCCGGCGGGGTAGAAATCGGTCGAGAACCTAGTGGTCGTTCGTTTTTCATGTTGTAAATATCCAAATGTCTCTGTCAACCACGACGGCAGGACCGAGTGCTCGTTTGACACAGCGATAAACGTTACGTTCGGGGAAACGAATCCGGACAGGAGTCTCCCAACGCCCTATTGTGCTCAGCGGCGAATTCCGCGCCAAGCACGACCACAATAAGCCGCGCGTACCCACTCGCGAGAAGTACAGGGCTTCGAACCCTTCCTGAGGAACATGCCATTCGAACGAGGGTCGGCACCAAACCCATCACAGACGAAGAGAACTCAACAAAGCGCCAAACACAAAGAGGGGGGGGGGGAAACTACGGTTCTAACAGTTGCAGCGGTCTCACCGGAGAGACTCTCGGACCTCTGCATCGATTTCTTGGCTCAGCGGGAGCCCACCGCTGGCTGACATCGCCCCTCCCGGCGATACCCTTCCCGCTCGGCCTGGGCTTTCGTCTGCCCACACTCGCGGCACTATCTGGGAGTGAAGCAGCGACGCGCACGCGGACAATAACGAACAACGAGAGAGGTTCAGCAATACGCCACAAAGACGAATAGCCCATAACAACATTAAGAAACAAGCACAGCTTGACAACAGACCTTCCCCGCCCTGTACCCTTCCCCCTCCCCCCGCCCGACCCGCCTCCACGAAGAGGGCCCTTCCTCTAGCATGGGCGTGGTGCTATGGGAAGGGCCCCTCCCCTTTTTTTACCGAGGCTCCTTCCTCACTTGAGGAGTTCCTAATTTAAAGGGGAAAACATGGACTCTTAACGCCGGTCTTTCATAATAGGGTATTGTTCGAATATGCATCGTAAAGCTATAAAAAAGGTATAAACGATATTTGGGCAGTCCCTCAGCTAGGGAACCCCACTATTCAGAGATGTGAAGGCCGAAAAAAGGTACAAGCAGCCCTATCGTAGCATGCGTTCATGCGTACAATACCTGAAGGTAAAAAAAAGGTACACGTACCCCTATCGTAGCATGCGTCCATAGGTAAAGTATCCCTATTGTAGCATACGGCCAAAAAAAGCTATCACACCCCTATCGTAGCATGCGTCCAGAGGTACAGTACCCTTATTGCAGGAGAAGGCCAAAAAAAGGTACAGCATCCCTATCATAGCATGCGCCCATATCCCTGTCAGAAGGCCCTAAAAAGGTACAGCATCTCTATCGTAGCATGCGTCCATAGGTACGTACCCGTATCGTGACATCCGGCCAATAAAGTTACATCAACCCCATCGTAGCATGCGTCCACAGGTTCAGTACCGCTATTATAGGAGCAGGCCTAAAAAAGGTGCAGGGCTCCTATCGTAGCATGCGTCCACTATGATAGTGTGAGATTTCCCAAGACAGCGATCAACGTGGGGCAGAGCGCACAACCCACCTCAATGTCTGGGACCTCGGCGTCTACCTCCTCGGCGAGGCTTAGCCTCCACGATCTAGTCAGGCGTATCTTGTGGTCCAGGTTTTGCAACGGCGGGTTGGACGTCACCATCCTGCCGGTAGTCGTCAAGAGGTCGATGCAGGCGTTTACCCGTGCCCCGCCTGCTCGGCAAGGGCGAGAGATGGAGAGAGCGGAGAAACGCGCTTCATCGAGTGGCCTAGCGAGACACGCTCTCTGCTGGACGTTCACCGCTCGACGATGGAGATGGAGCTCTAGCCGACGCAAAGTCTGCCATTTCGAGTACTCCTGGGAAGAAGGGAACACCAAGCCATGCCTCTTTACAGTGTGATCGAGGGGGTACTTTTTTTTGGCACAAACTTTTTCCGACTCGTGGGATCTTAACCTATCAATACTCAACTGAGAAACTACCCAACATTTGTACGAGTCATTGTATCGTTGCAATCTCGTTTGCGTATACGCTTATATTTACAAAAAAAAATCTCGGGTTTTGGGTGAGGTACAGAGGCTCCTTAAGCCAGGCGGCCTTCCAAAAAGTAGGCGCACCTCTGATGTAGCATATGTCCACTGTTTCGAGGCACTTGTCGGCACACATTTATTGAGTAGCGGTGACTATGAACTTATAGATTGTAGAGAGGGCCCACCGCACTGGTGTCACTAAATCTGTATTCGTGAAGGCGCACTCCTTTTACGCGTTATTGTACGTATCACATACCTCTCTGTCCGAACATGTAAGGATCGTAAAGGGCAGTAATATTAGCACCAGAACGATCCGACGGACATATATATGAGTGCTTCCTCGGAAATCGAACTATCAGGATACTGCACAAACTACCAGGAGCAGCAGTACCAGTACCAGCAACAGGAGCAGCAGCAGCAGACACGACGATAGCCATGAGAGCAGCGCCCCCTTATTCTCACCCAGGTGCGCATGCCATCGCTTGGCGGCCAACAATCCGCGAAGAGACCGTTTGGCCGGCGCTAGAGCGCGATGCTGAATAACGGCCCCGATGAACCCACGAGCGTCCTGTGAACGTTCGGTAGGCAGGTCAGGTGTAGCACAAAATTAAGGGGAAGGACGGAAGAAGGCGGATGAGGGAGGGTATTTCACAGCACAGAGCGCTAATGACGCACCCCCAGAAATAGCACCAGACGAAAAACATCGTGACCAAAAGAGCCCGACGCGTTCGACGTGCTGGACGTGCATCACGCCGGCCCCCTCGACCGCCCCGTAACCGGTTGGTTGTCTGCGTGCGAGACCGATGCGTGAGGAGCGGAGGCCGTTTCAAATGCTTTCGCGTGCACAGGAGGTGCCACGTTTTTCGCCCGGTCAAACAACGAGTTGTACTGTAGCGAGTTGTACTGTAGCTCTGCGGTGTAAAGTACATACCTATATATACCTCCCGTATGCACCTGTCCTGCTTCGCGCATTTTGTCTTGTGCGCCCCACGCCGCGCATGTGGTGGACACGCCTCCTTAGCAGCTTGATCAGACTGCTTGCCATCATCAGCAGACACCGTTCAGCCACAACTTGAACCTTAATCGTTTATCCGTCACCACGAAGATGCACCAAGTACGGAGCCTTTCGTTTACCTTCACAGACCAACACATCACCGATGCGTTCACTCAATGATCCCCCCCCTCCTCTCCCTCACCGACACAAATTTTTGACGTCAGCACCGCACCTCCTTCAACGCCGCGACGCCGGAGCCCTTCAGCAGCTCTTGGAGGCTAGTTGTGTCCGTGGGTCCGAGGCTGGCTCTCTTGGATGCGCCTCGACCACCGCTCCCGCCGCTGGAGTTCCAAGACGGCGGAGGCGTTACCCCCAACGTACTGTACAGCATGTCGTGGATGCGCTTCGGGCTGGCCAGGGCGGTTTTATTATCCGTGGCCTTTGCATTTTTTCCGTATCACATCACAGGAAAAACCCGCGCAGCGGGCAATGCATACACCGAACGAAAAAAGGGAAGAGAGGTTGGGTTTATGCGGCTGGGAATGTCTGGCAAAAGCAAAGCTGAGCAAGACCGAAGCCTTGCCGTCGTGCCGACGTGCCGTGCACACGACGCCGAGCCATCCTCGAGTAGGCGGACCCAACGACCCAGACAAACGCCGCAAACCGTACCAGCGATCAAATCTCCTTACCAAAATACCGGAATACTCCCGAGAGTACTTCAGGAAAACAACTGCCCACGGGGAACAGCAAGCCCGGCGATCGCGGCCCGAGCTTGTCTACAGCATCGACATACTGATTTTCCTCTCCTCCGGAGACAACATTCCACACCTCGGACAGGTACTGTAGATCATCTACATATATATCAGATATATCGTCTAGACCCTAACCTGCCGTTTTGAGATGCTGTGCAGGATCTGTATATAACAGACCTAACCCTTAAAACATGTCCTAGATCAGGCATGTTATATGACAACTACCCGGCAACATGAGGTAGACTACACAGATCAGGGATCTACTGTATCTGGCCCGAAAGAGCTAGATCATCAGGTGGGAATATATTACCTCTCCGATATGTGCAACGTTGTTTGTTCGCTTTGGAACCGGTTGAACGATGCCACCGGCCGATTAGTTCTTGCCTACTCTCTCCTGGCGGAGACGAGAGGCGAACCGAGGAAGATGGACGAAAAGTGGAATCACCTCATCGTGGTCTCCCGCCAGCTGGCCAGCCATGCTTTCCAGGTCGCGCAAGCGCAGGTCCAGATCTCTGCGCGCGTCGGAGATGCTCCCGGCCTTTAGCTCGAGACCACAATACTCCATGCAAGCCGCAGCGGCTACCGCCGGCATCTGCGCTTTGGCGTGTTAAGCCGCATGGGCGAGGCACCACCCAGAAAACAAACAGATCGAAGACTTTCGGTCATGGCGAATAAAAGGAACTCAACGGCACGCCATAAAATGCGCCAAGGTCAGAGAGGAGGCGGTGCGCGTTAAGGCGATGAGGCGGAAAGGAATAACGATGCTACTTGCTCCCTCCGACCCTCGGGGAACGGAAGAAACTATTCAGGCGTGGAGGACGGTGTGGCTACAAACGCGACACACACCAAGCTGTGACCCGTGTGAACTTTACCAGAGGGAAAAAATCGACAGAAGGAGGGACATTCACTGGAAGCGAGAAGGAGGAACATTCACTGGAAGCGATGTTTTGCAAGAAAAACACTGCTGGCGGACTCGATAGCTTCTACCTACAAGAATAGCGCAACGACATAAAAATCCCATACGGAAGCAGCTCTCTTTACCCCTTCTACTACTGCTAAAATGACCCCACACTAACTCCGAGTATGTTATCACCAAACACGTGGGCGTAGTTGTAAATGGCTCGATCTATAGGTAGCGGTAGCGGCGCTAGGACGTGTACCTCAATCAGGTGGAACGGAAGGGCGAGGCTGAGGTCCTTCAGGGCCTGCTCCATGTCCCCCATAAAGGACAGCGTCGCCGCCGCCTGCATGCACCAAAGGTCTACAAAATCCTGCGGCAGCCTGCCCATGCACGTAAAATTTCATGATGGGCAGTGGGGGAGCGGGGGGGGACGCTCGCTTCAGTCGTTGGGATGCAAACACTTGGAATAAACGACGTCAGTGCGAGCGGCATGCACGCGCAGGAAGAATAAGCGGAGTGTATTCAATGCGCCGAAATACCGCGATGCCCGTCGAATGGGGATATGCTGTTTTTGATGGTAATACAAAGACAGATGCCATCACCACCGAGCGAAAGTAATGGCGCTACCAGCCATGTACCGTCAATATTCTTTGACAAGCGAACAACGACACGGGAAAAGAATTCAGCAGGCACGTTCCCAGCATTTTATGGCCATACTGCTCAGGGAGGGGCGGGGGACCCGCGCGCGCGCATACGTAGCGCAACTTAGTTTAATCATCTATTCGACAGGAGCCATGCGAGGCGAGCCCCAAACGCGGCACGTTACTAGCCTCACCCATCATGTATCAACACCCCAGCCAACCGTTTACAGCGCGCGCCTGCCTTGTTACAATACTACCAGCAGCATGCCTCATTATCACGCTAACTCCCTCCGCGCCAGGATTGCGCGGTCTACGACCCGTTTGCGGGCGCGCTGAAGGCACCACTTATACTGTGAAGCAAGCGTGACAGCATCAGCCGTCGACATAAAGTCAACCAAGTGAGGGCTTATTTCCGAGATTCCCGCAATAAAAAACAGCACTCGGATAAACGGTGGAGATACAGAGCAGCAAGGAAGCGTGCTTACCTATGTTCACCACTATTTAATTATATTTACGTACACCTATGTATGTCTCGTGTGGTCACCACCAAGGGGGGCATGCTACGATAGTGATGCACTATGGCACCATAATTTTCCTGTCGCGAGGGACCATAGTAAACAGGGCCTATGGTAGACACAGAAACCTATACATTCACGTGTTTTTACTGACACTATTGGTCCTATTTACTATGGTCCCCTGTTATAGAGAAAACCCCGAGCCTTTTCCTCACCTGACGTTCTCCATGACCCCGAAACTCACGCTTAAATAACTATGGCAGGGGGACAATAGTTAATAGGACCGAATCTTGTTCGTGAAAAGCTAAAAATATACCGTCGGTTTTTGTGTGTATCGTCGGGTGGTATTTAATATAATAGCCCGCATTGTATCGTTGAGATCCGACCAGTCCCTCGTAGTCCAATGGTTAGGATATATGACTCTCACTCATGAGACCCGGGTTCAATTCCCGGCGAGGGAGGAATTACTTTTTATTTTTTCGTGCAAAACTTTTTCTTCAACCCCATCACCCACGCACTACGTAGGTGTAGAACGGAACGACTAACATCGTGCAACACAAACACTGAACGTACTTCTTCTTCAGTTGAGGGGCTTCCGTCAGTCGCAATTTTTGCCCCATAAGACTAATCCACATGTTGGTTGGGGACCACAGTTAATAGAACCACATATCGCTATTTCGGGGGACCATAGTAAATAGGACCGATTGTTGTTAGTAAAAATAGCGAAATATCTAGGTTTTTGTGTGTGCCGTAGGTCCTATTTAATACAGTCCCCCGTAATATTACGAGGAACCATAATAAGTAGGACCTACTTTGCACACAAAAACCTACATATTTTCGTTTTTTTACTCACAATATTTGGTCCTATTTACTATGGTCCTCCGTAATAGTAAAAAAGGGTAAAAATATAGGTTTTTGTGTGCACCGTAGGTCCCATTAATTATGGTCCCCAGTAAAAGTAGTCTTCATGAGCGTCACATCAGTTCTGATTTATCGTATGATACTGCCGCGCTTTTGTCCTGGAGAGTTCTTCACTTTATGTTAGTACTTTTTTAGAATAACACTGCACATTGATTGTCGGATGGCAAGCATAATAATAATAATGATATTAATAATAATTAAACAAGTTGAAGGGCTCTAATAACTGTTTTTTGTTGCCGAAAACTCGCGATTCACTCGGCGGGACGGCCAAACGCACCGGTAGACGGACGCTTCAGGATGCCCCCTTCAGTTTTCCTAGAGCTTTTTTGAACGGTATCCCGTTTCTCCAGGGTGGTAGTTCGACCGTTCGTTCACACTGCCAGTTCTGAAGATATATGATCTCTTATAAAAACATATCAAGAGATCCATTATTTCTGGCCCCAGTTTTGACCGACCAGGTATTATTTTCGACCCTCCACGCGAAAATGATTGGCTGCGCCAAAAATCAAACTCAAGACTCTGGCGAAACGGAAAGCTGCTCATGAAAGCCGACGGAAAAAACTCTGGGGAGCATGCTGAGGAGTCTACCGATGTCTTTGACTGTCCCGCCGAGTAAAACCCGCACATTCGGCGTAAAGACTCAGTTCCTGGAGCCCAAACAAAAATTCCCGTAACAGTAGTCCTGAGGCAACAAAAGTGCTACCCCCGACTGCCACCCCTATCGCAGCACGCGTCGAAGTGCACGTACCTCTGGAGGGACAAGCTAGCAGGAGACGCGCGCGGCGCCGGGGCGGGCGTCTTGCGCTTCTTGGAGGGCCGCCGCTGCTGCTGTGGAGGCGCGATGTCTTCTACAGGGGGCTCGGCCAGCCACCTCGCCACGGCAGGGTCCTCAAGCGGACCGCGGACGTTAAGGCCGAGGGATCTAAGGCAGACTAGAGCGCCTTTCATGTCCAAGCACACCTGGTTGATGCCGATTGTTGTCAGGGTCGGTTTGTTGAAGGTGGTGCGGACACCGTTCGTTTGGAATATGGTTCGGGGGGGAGGGGGGTGTACTCAATATCATGCATAGCCGCCATCGTATGACCGGGGGGGGGAGTCGAGAACTGCAAGGCGCCGGAGTTGAAAGAGGCGAGGCGGCTGTGTAAGAGGGTAAGGTAACAGAGAGCCGAAACCAACAGCGGATCAACCCGAGCCCATGGACTTGACTGAATCGGTCGCTAATAAATCGCCACTTTTTCACCATTTGTTTTTTTGATCGGCGTATCAAACAAAATGCGCGATTGCAAAAGCGATTCCCACATGGGAAGAGACGAGAACACGCTTAATGGTGGAGTCAAGTGAAACAACCACCATCAGAAGCGGAAACACAAGCCAGCCTGGCAAAAAACAAAAACAAGTACCTTGGTCGTTTTCTGGTTCTCCATCACATCTCGAAGGAGGCCCCACCGGCCGCTCGGCTCTGTGGCAGTCAGCCAACAGAGTGCATCGACCTTTCGGGTGTATCATGATGAGAGGGGGGGGGCAGGGGCGCGGAGGCATCGTCACGAAGCGCGATCGAATGACATGCATTTCTGCTTTAGTACCAGGTACCTTGTACCGGTATGGCTTTATAATTCATCTAAAAATTCGTAAAATTACCAACAAACGAAAACATATTTCAGTTCACTACAAGTACGTCGTATTCATAGGTCGTTTTCATTTTACTCAGGAACCATCCAGGAACGTGTTACAGAGAATTGTACCTTGCGTCGCCGGCCCGAGGCGCCTACGCTGCTTGTACTGCACTGGTAAGTACTAATATCTACAGATGGAAACAATGACGGTAGTTGCCGAAAACACGTTCCGAAATATGGGTCACAGCAACACAGACCACGTATCGAAGGCTCGGCGCAAACTGCTACCATCTACGATTAACACCTACCTGGTAGTTCGAAAGCAATACCAACCTTCAGTGAAACATACTATTGCGAGTGCATGAAAGGAAAGTATTTTGTAGGTGCGCCCGATTTCCTTTTCTGAGCTCCTATTCCAGTGAGGCAGCGCCAACGTTTTGCTCAAGGAGACTGGACGCGGTGAACAAGCTAGAGGGATACCTTTGGGCCCGAACCTTTCCAAGCTGGTACCTCTGGGGCGAACCCCTCACCCCTCGCCACCATCCTTTCAACCGTAGGCTCGCACCAAAGAAATTACACATTTATCGGAGCTTAAGAATGCCGCAGTTGAACTTCGGGTGTCTGGAGTGACAAAAACTCGTGTTTGCGCCTACAACGCTGACATATTTCGCAGGGAGCTGATTCTCACCCCTAGCGCGTTCCACCTACGGCAGACGAGGAGAGCTTGGTTCCAGGGCTTGAGTCTACGCTGCTGGCGGCCACCGCCGCCGCCGCTGCTGTCACTCTCGCGATGACGATGGCACCTCATGCTCTGTCCCTCGCCGCTGCAATCGGCACATAACCAAGGGAACCCCACCTGACAAGACAAACGCTTCGGGAGCTGAGCTGATACTATTTTCGATTCGCAAACTTTTTGTTACGCGGCCATTGCTGCTTGTGGCAGAGTTGGGACCAGCACCGTCCATTCGGGCTGCGCGAACGCCAATCTATAGGGGTCAGATGGGAGTCGCAAACGCGCACCCTACCCTCTCGCCCAAAAATGCAGTTTATGCTGTTGCAAGCGGCTGTATAAGAAGCGTGGGCAACACAGGGGTCACTTCAAGCGATCCTCGTCCTTTCGAGTTCTTCTGCCCAAGGAGTGAATTAATCAAGCTTGCAAGAAGCGCTATCTGGGCCGGCCTGGAAACAGTCGAAGAGACTGGTAACCAGCCGTAGCCGGTCATTTGTGACGGACATTGTTTTATCTTTCTATTCTCGACACAATTTTTTGCCGCGATAGTGCAGCAGTAGAAGAAATATTGGCAACTTACGAAGAGCGCAACGGCCTCCACTGCTCTCTTCGGAAGGGCCTCCCAGCAAGTCGCGACTCTGCGTCCACCTCGACCACTTGTGACATCGAGCGCGGCTGCCCGCGAATCATCCCCTTTCCGTCCCTCAGCGGGTCTGTTTAGTGCCGCCTCGTTCGCTGCTGATCCCGCGCAGTCCTCTGATGACACCAAACCTGCCGCTACTGCCGAGGGGCGACCGGTGGAAATGTTTCCCCCGCCGCCGTCAACGATGGCGATGCCGCCATCGCTTGTTTCGTCACCCGCGCAGGGGGGCACTTGAAGCCACTCCGTTGGGCGACGGGGTAGGAGCGGCGGAAGGGCCAAGTATTGGGAAGTCTTGCCGTCGAAAGAAACGGCGATGCCGCTAACCACTCGCATTCTTGATACGTTGGGGGGACGCAAGAAATAGAAAGAAGAGGGCGTGAGGACGTGCGCAATTGAACGAAGGGGCAGACGGGTAGGAGGAGGAGGAGGGGAGGAGGTGCAGGCCATCAGCTACAGGCTCTTTACCTTGTAGAAACATCGTCTCACGAACAACGGATAGGAAATATCGTTTTGTCTCGAAACGTCTCGGAACCCCCGAGACAAGCGAAAAATCGGTCGAACCCACGCACGAATACTTGCAACAGATATATAACAGCGTAACAATGACCCTTTTTTCGTCCCGCCTTAACCTTGGCGCACCCACACTCACACATCTTCGCTCTCACGCCGCGACAGAGGGATGAAGCTCTCGCCGGCGGACGGCACCGTGTATGGCACCGCCGAAAACCTCGACGTTAGCGTCTCCCACGACCGCCTGTACAGACACCTCCCGCCCCTCCCCGTCCTCCCGTCTCCGACCCACTGCAAGCTGCGGCTCCCGAGAACGAACGAGAAGCAACGCGAGCGTCGCCAGACGGAGAAAAACTTCGCCATTGCCGACGGACCGCCACAAAACACGTCTCTCATTGCGCCATCAGCGGGGCGCATTCCAACGCCACCGGTAGCGGAGCCTCCTCCGAGGTCGGCCGCAGGTACGCGGCAGGCCGAAAAAGCGGGGCCAACGAGCGGGAGCTCTCCTACGATGGCGGCAGCGGCAACAACGGAGGGCGAGGGGGGGCTCGTATCCTCGGCCTTGTTTGGAGGGTCGTCATCGGAGTCATCAGCTGATCCGAGCAGCGCCGGTAACGTGTTGTCGGCCTCGTAGAGGAAGGATGACGCGCCTGACTCCGGAGGAGTCCTCACCGGTGTTCGCATAGTGCGGTCGTCGGCAATGTTCACCGGAGCCTTTGCCCTTTCGCCCGCGCTACCGAACGCGATTTTCGTGCCACCGGAAGCGGGCGCGTTACTCGGCGTCATCAGGACCTTCGCCGCCCTCGCAGCGGGCGATGCCTCCGACATTTTCCGCTTTGAACCACCGCTTACGCTGGCGGTAGCGCTGTCGCTGCCGTCACCGCTGCCGATGAAAAAAGCGTCGCCGCCTCCACTAGCAGCACCCTCGGAAATAACTTCAGATTTGGCAATGCTCGAATGCTCCGCCATACCACCATCATTGCCAAGGACCCCCTTCGACCCTTCACCCCTTGCCCTGGCCACCAGCGCTTTTTCTGCCACATTGCTGGTCTCCACCATCCTCTCATTCCTGGGAGTAGCGAGCTGCCGTTTGCCGCCTAAGCGTGACCCCTGCGTTTTCCCGGACGTCGAATATCGTATTCCCACGACCGGCAAGTTGTGGGGTGACGATGGATCCCCGGTGGATGTCTTCGGCTCTAGTGCAGGTACCTTTTCAAGCGGGACAGAAGATGCCCCACGCCCCGCCAGACGGCCGGGCGTGGCAGAATGAAGGCCTAAAGCGCACGCTGTTCCGATGCTGTGCAGAAAACGGCACGGGGAAGCCGGGGAGGGGCGAGGGAGCAAGATAGGTCTTCAGGCTCCCGTGGTGTTTTGTTCCAGTCACCAACCGCACGCAGCGCGGCGAAGGGCTGAGCAACCGCGAGAGGGGCTCCACACGGGCCAAAGACACCCATACACCACACCAAGGAAAAAAAACGCGACCATTGGCCTAAAGGAAAGCACAACTGCAGAGTTTCTCCCTGCGGTACGTGAAGGTGGGAACACCCTCGGAGTGAAACTCGCTTCTCACCTCCTCCTTTGATTCAGGCCGTCACATTCACCGTTTGCACTCCCTTGATCACTGCTCTTCTCTCGCCTTTCCTCGGGCTCCGCTTCGTCGCCCTCATCAGTGTCCGAGTCCTCCTGCACCCTGCCTGACGAAAAAGCCGCCATGACCCTGTCGAGCTCATCTCCTTCAGCCCAGCTCCCGCTATCGCTGCTGCTGCTGCTGCCTCCACTCGATGCGTCGCTGTCGCCGCCGCTACCGTCGCTCAGCCCTGTCTCGCCTAGACTGCACCCGCCGCCATGCCTGGTCACAGCGTGAGGACCACCGCGCTCTCCGGACCGCTTGCGACTTAGAGCCTGGTGAATAAACGACGTGCCGTTTTGACGAGCGGATGCGAATTTCTAATTTTCCCCGCGCCAGACAAACAGGGTGGAGCCGCCTAAAGCGCCCGACGTTCGCCATACGCACGCACAAAAGTTGGCGAGAGTTGCATTATTATGCTGCTCGAATTCCTAGCGATGCTATTTTTCAATAATAAAATTGTGGATCAAGACGAGTGACAAGAGTGCTGGAGACCAAAAATGAGGCATTGTTCAACGGCTAGATTACCAGCGCAGCGGCGACACCAATACAAGCCGATCGTGAACAGAGTCAAGAGGGAGCACAAGGGACTGCTTTTTTTATTAAAAAATGAGGTTTCGTGTGGTGGTGACGTCGCACCTTGTGCCTCCTCAAAACGGACGAAATGTGTGGCGAAAACCAAAAAGAGCCCGGCCTTCAGTTTATTTCGTTTTCGGCAAGCAACCCACTCCCAGAATTACCTTCGGCGCCACACGAACGATATCGTTCTCCCCACCGATGTCCATCAGCGCGCCGCCGGATACACTGCCGCCCCCTAACCTTCCCTGAACCGCTTTCAGCAGCTTAAGCGCTTGTGCCTTGTTGCCTTTCTCTCTGCGTGTGGGAACCCGGGGAGGTGTGTGTCTCTAAACACTCACTGCGGCACGAATGCCGCAGGGTCAAGTTACCAGCCAGATGGCCGTGGTGTACCTCTACTTCGACACCGTACACCATCATACCACTTGTCTCAAAATACAAAGACGATTGTACATTTCTATTGAATGCAAACGGCCCCCCTTCTATTTCCCACCACGTCGACTTATCGGCTGGATTGCCTTGGCGTGCTTCTACTGATGGACGCTGACGTTCGATCCAACTCGCCACATTTGAGCAGCGGACAGACCGCCATAAGTCGACTTGGAAGCCGGATTCGAACTCATGCCAAAATGCGACCAAAACAAGATTGGGTGAAGTTCGGGTAGTGGAGGTAGTAGACCTTCAAACTCTGGTGGTATGGCCACAAGGACGCGGACAAAAACGGAGAGGTTTCACACGATGACTATGCGACAGCATGAGGAGGGAAGGGCAACGAGAGACGCAGCTCCACTGCGTGAGAGGGAAAAAAACGCACCCGAGGCTGCTGCAACATGGCAGTGCTTGAGAAGTTCATTGACCAAAACGAATGCTTCCATCCCTCGCTACGAGCACAACCAGCATCACGCGGTATGGGTCATCCATCAGTGAAACGCATGACGTGGCTCAGCAAACTCTTCGAAGTTCCGCGAGCTACCAATATCAACAAGGTTCGCAAGGGGAGACCCTCCCCCCCTTCAAGCTCTCCCCCACACCCGTTCTGCCCTTCAAAACTACAACTCGAGCAAGGCTAACTTCGTACTCAGACGCCGTAGGCAGCATGCAGACACGGTGGGGACTACTGTTTATGGGCGCATGGATGTGAGTTTTGATTAGAGGAAGCAGCGCGAGCTACCTCCGACTGATATATTATGGGGTTCGCGTTCCAAACAGACCAGAACCAATTACCAGACACGTAGTGCACATCACCAACGCTGCTGTTTGCTCGCATATATGACACTCAACTCGCCTTTTGGCATGCACCATCCGAGCAGCATCTCTGAGCATCTGGGCTCTCCGTTCAAACCGGATGGACTCGCGCGTGCCTCGGCCTGAGAAGCAGGAACAAACGGTGGCGTATCAAAATACCGGCGCTGGATGACGGTAAAACTAAATACAAAAATGCGGCGATACAGTAGTATTACCTCCAGGAGCTGCGATGATCTCACCGGGCGGGATCGATAAAATCTGCGCTGGGACACAAAACGCCCCTGTGCTGCACTACTGCCTCTACCCCACACCTTTGTTTTTTTCCTCTCTTCTGATGCGGAAAGGAACGTTGATCCGGAGGGCCGTGGCCAACTTGTCAGGCGACGCCGACACCAGGCTCTTGGCGTTCAAAAATCCACCCTGGTATAGGGCGCTCGCTTCCGTCCGAGAGATTCCCGGGACCTGTAATATAGAGGCGAAGAAAAATCGCAAAAGGAGCATAATTTTCCCTCGAGTACCTCGTAGGCGGGCAGAAGCGCAACGCTAAACATTTACCGGTACTCGAAACAATGGAAACAGAGAGCGACCATGCAATGGCGGCGGCAACTCGGAGGCAAGGACGACGGCGACGTGGAGAGAGTCGAAATCTATTCGAGGTACGTAGATACGTGCCCGTACCAGGTACGACGACCGTATTTTGTCACCATCTTTGAAGGCAGGTTCCATGCTTCGCATCGGTTCTAGGTGCAAAAAAAGAGCTGGTCGAAAGCGATTGGACAAGGGGCAGGGGGTAAAGGCGAAATATAACCGAGTAGGCCCGGAGACAGTGTGGTAACGTCAACGTTCCAAAATAAGGCAATTTGTCATCGTTAGAGTCCGTGAAACACCAGACGGTTACCCCTGCGCTCCGATTGTTACTGTTCGAGAGTCTGTTAATAAAGCCGTTGACGTTGGCAACACGCAACCTCGGCTCGCCCGCCTACCTGCATAAGGGGCAGAAGGTGCTGGCTGACGCCCAAGCTAAGCTTCGGGATGTAACCCTTGACGAGCATGAGGAACATCTTCCAACCGAGCTCCTGTTGCAGAGGAACACAACGGCATGTCGATTGTCAACGGATACATGCAGGACACAACACCATCCGACATTTGTTGCGCAGAGGTCTGCGTGTTGTTCGGAAAAAGAGGAAATCGACGATGGGTTACCTGATATCGCAAGGGCAGAGGCAAATAATGGGACTATGAGCGGGGAGGGGCGAGGGAAGGGAGTAAATACATAGCCGTGAAGATCAGTGAGCAGGCGAGCACACCGTTGATGCCCCGAGAACTCCAACGGAACAAAAAAACATCGCAAGTGGTTTACGATGTAGGTAGAAACGAAAGAACTTCGGGTTAAGCACTTGCTCGCCAGAGAGCGGCAGGTGGGCAGATAGGTGCACCCCGTGTCGTCATACGCAGCGATATGCTATTAAGCAAACCAGTAGGCACCCAGCGGCTAGCCCGCCGGAACATGGCTTCGTCTGGGGGCTCTATGGTTGGTTGGATTAAGGTGGGTCGTGACCTTGAGGAAGGATGCCACCATGCCCGAGAACGTGGCGGTCGACTGTCGCAGACTTTGCAGCTCTCCCTTGTTTATGCCGTACACTTTGGCCACCTGTGCAAGCGATAGCGTGCATGCGATGGGGGGTGGAGTGAAGACGAGGAGTTGCATGTGCGCACGAATCTCATGCAAGCTGAAAAAATCCCAAGCAGTCGAGTTCGCACTATTCAGTACGATACATGCGGGTCGCAAAGCCTTTGAGCTGTACGGACGGGACAAACACGAGAACAGCATGACTCGCTTTATGGGGAACATGGCATCCACAGACATCTTGAAGAACAGCGCGAAGGTGACCGCTAACTTCCAAGTGAACCCTTCGACAGAACAAATGCAATGCAGTTGTGCTTTTGGAGAATCTTGATTCCTTGGACCAAAAGAAAAGAGCAAGCCTGAAATCGTCGAGGTCCCTTGGGCGAAGTGAAAATGACGAACATTAAAAGGGCGAGAATCGAACACGCGACTCTTTCTTTGGTGGTCTTATATCACTACCTAAGGTGATACTTTACAAGGTCACTTGACGCCATGTCGCTAACAAAATTTCTACACAAAGCACGGCGCGAACCGGGCTGTAATCCCAGCGTCACCAGCGCTTTAAGACTCGGAGCACTTCCTTCCTCTGTATCATAAGCTTGGTCCGTTACGGGCGCGTAGTCGTTAGGATACTTACACGTTGACGCTTAGCCTTTGGTCGGGTGCCTTAGAAAGGCAAAGCACATACCAAGCTGACTAAAAAAAAAAAAAAAACGAAGACCGTGTGATGCACTAAAATTAGGTCAAAATATGCCCATTTTGGCCCTTCCTGAGATTTTATTTTTGAGATTTTGAGTTTTGTTTTTAGAAGGTTTACAACCAAACATTCCGCAAGGTGGGCGACAACGACTTTGCCGTAGAACACACCGGGGCAAGAAGGCGACAGAGGGAGGGGACGTTGGAGAGGGTGGTAATATACGACAAGGAGGCTTTAGAGAAGGCTTACTGGCTGGCCTGGATGGCATAGAGTCCCAGCGACAGCGTGGACGACTAATCGACTTTTTCCCCTTTTTTTCCCCCGACACCAACAGACACTTTTTTTGCCCGCAAGTGTCTTGGTTTTAGTGTGGGCTCTCCAAGTGACTTAGTTTTAATGTGGAACCCCAAGTGTATTAGTTTTAGTGTGGTTAACTATTATACTGGTTTGAGTACAAGGGGACGCGACATGGATCGTTGAGTAGAGGGGGGGTTGGGTTCGGGCCCTACTCTGTTGTTTTTTTTGCCCCGCAAGTGTCTTGGTCTTTGTGTGGGATCCCCAAGTGTCTTGATCTTAGTGTGTGGGTCACTATTTTTCTGGTTTTAGTATGAGGGGCGCGTTATGGATGGTTGAGCATTGGGGGGATTAGCTTTAGGGTTGGGATAATTCTTCTGTTTTGGGGGGGGGGGTTAGGCTTAGTGCCCCACCTACCCCTCCCCCTGGAAAGGGGCAAAATTTGGCCGTTTCTGGGCCGACTCAATTTTTTCCGGCCGTTCGGCCGCATGGTTCGAGCACCAGCTACAAAAAAACAACAACTTTTTCTTGCTAAAAAAACGCCGGAGAATTCGACGAAAAATAAACGGAAAACAGATCGGACACCGTTAAGGGGGCGCACAAGCATAACGGACCAGACTTATGATACAGAGGAAGTATATGATCGGTGGCGCGCGTGCTTCTCTCATGATGTGAACGACGTATCACCTGGCCGAGGTTGCAGCCGTCAGAGACGTCCTTGAGCGCCATCGCCGCGACGAGGCGTACAGCTTTCCGAGCCGCGCTACCGGCAGACGATTTCTCTTCTCGCCTTCTGTTCGCCGGGAGAAGGACAAAAAAAATGAGGGGGAAAACAACATCTCAGTTTTCCTGTCGACCCAACTCGATGCGAAAGCGATCTCGGTCATCTGTGCCGGAAACCTGCGGTGTGAAAGGAATACAGCTGTAGGCCCCGACATAATATACGCGGGTACAGGCAGAAGCGGACCGTCAGAACCCGGTAAATGATTGAGGATCGTCACGCGGCATGGCACACGTGCTACGGCGTGTACACCACACCCCCTCCCGCAGCAACGACCTCTACCGTTCCAAGGACATCCTGTCAATCCATTCCCTACCCCGACCACAACACGCCCAACCT
>JBBMHQ010122634.1:0-35526 GCA_037834295.1 Postelsia palmaeformis
ACCAGCAAGCTGAGAAACCACCGTCATGGGATTGTCGTATTTTTTCCCAGACGCATGCAACGTACAACAGTCGCTTTCAACGATCGAGGTTCACCATAATTTTCCCGAGGACTCCTCACTCAAGATGGAGCTCCATACCTCACCCGAAAACGGACTCCAACAAGAATCAACCTCATCCCGATGAAGAATCCCACGGCTCAAGCATACAAAAAGGCCAGTTTTTTTCGAAACAAGATTGGCCTTCCGAAGATTTTCCGTGAAATAACCTCGTCATTTAGAAAACGTATTAGCGGGAACACGCTACCTCTATCGTGAGATGGTATCACCTACTGAGTTGTATATAGGGGGTAAAATATTGATGGATTGAATACCCAGTCAAGGGCAATCCTTGTTATGCTTTCCCCCTACCTCTGACCGCGGAATCTTAGAGGCGTCGGTATACAAACCGAATACGCGGCCGTACGCTGACCTGTCCGCTTCGTTTCCATACCCGGGGTACAAGGAAGGTATCTGGTGGATTTTCAGGGATGCACACGCGCACACGCAAGCGTCTCTATAAAAGAAACGTTCGAAGTGAGGTTCGAACCCATGTCTTACCGGCGACGTCAAATGTGAAGGTGTCACCTGCGGATCTATATGGGTAAAAATACCGATCGATTACCCAGCCCAGGTTAATCCTTGTTACAGGTGACGAACCTTAGGATCGTGCTATATAGGAGCCCCATAAATTAGGTCGAAACCTCTATCGTAAAATGCCTCTCGAAGAGATCCCATGGCCCATAGCTTATCA
Source organism: Postelsia palmaeformis (assembly GCA_037834295.1). Taxonomy (NCBI): domain Eukaryota; class Phaeophyceae; order Laminariales; family Laminariaceae; genus Postelsia; species Postelsia palmaeformis. The sequence continues at coordinate 791 of JBBMHQ010122634.1, forward strand.
TGAAACAAACCTGTAAAAACCTGTTTTGGCGTTATACCAGCGGTAATTACTCAGCGGTAAGTACTGCGTAATACCAGTGGTAAATACTGGTTGACGGAGCTCGGCCGGTCGGAATTATTTCTCGGCCGAAAAATTGCTACTCTTTCTGTTGTAGCACGCGTCCCTACGGCATCCCTATCGCAGCATGTGTCCGTGTCCGAGGGCGTCCAAATGGGCGAGCTTGGTACGAGAGTGTCGGGGTGCCGCCCAGAGCGAGTGGCAACTCGAACAGTAGCCGCATAATACTCACCCCCTGAATGGAATACTTATTGATACCACGTCGACGTAAGGCATGAGGCAGCCGCCGCAACGAATGGGGGGAGTGGGGGGGGGTGTGGGGGGGGTCCAATCGTGCTGTGTCGCCCTGGCCCTATCATCATGTTGTCAAGACTACGAAAAAGCCGGCTACGAGAAGGGGTGCGCCGCCCAAGCTGAGGGAATCGACTTCAAACGAGCTTCAGGGAGCGTGGGGCGTTCGTAGCTTTTTCTTGCTGTGTAGGGGGGGGGGGGGGGAGCGTGGGACAGTCAAGCGGCCGCGAGAGGTCAGCTGGCGCTCGGTAGCAACTTGTGATACATAATTACAGTATTACACGAAAGTAGACATATATATGCCTGAAGAGACATTCGGACACCACCACAACCGAAATTACCACTACAGTACGTAGCGATACCATAGAACAACAGGCGTAAGGATTTGAGTTTCCGAAAGTAACTTCTGCTGCAGTGTCGTCCGTAGTATTCGGCGAAAATCCGTTAAGGCGACCATGCACGTTCTCCCTGCTATGGGTTTCGTTGCCGTTTCCGGCGGACTCCGGTGGGACTCGTCTGTTAATAGTAGCCTCGTTCTACGGTGGCGGTGTCTGGAGCCGAGTCGGTTGTTCCCACGCACGTCCTGGTCGGACCCTACTCTTTGATGGCCCCTAACGGGGCATTTGTCGGCGACTCGGTTGAGGTGGCAACCCTCTACGGCCTCGGCTGGGCCTACCTGTCTGCTTAGAGGGGGGGGGGGAGGGCTTGTCGCGCCCAAGGCTTTGTGCACATACATACGAGATGCGTGTATCATCAGTCGTATCAACATGTTTCCCCCGGTTGGATTCCGCTTTGTCCCTTGGGAGGGCGGACGTAGGAGCCCCAGAAAATGTATGTCCAACCTCTCTCCGTCGTAGAAGCCCGAACAGACAAGAAGCGGGGGCGACCGCGGATATTGATTCAGGCTGGTCTGATGAGGCAGAGACCAATCACGAGGCCCGGGCGGGCTGGATGAGCCAGTGAAGGCGCGAGGGGGTCGATGCGAGGCAGGCAGCCTTGGAGGGGCGAAGGCATGAGGCTAAAATAAAGCTCGAGTTGTCTCTGGGTTGGCCGCGAGATTCGAAAGTTTCGCACGCCACACAGATCATGATCTATCTATCTATCTACAGATCATGCTCTAGATAATCTAAGTCTTCCTCATCTACCGTGGTGGGGTGTTGTGCAGGATCTGCATAGTAGGACACATCCAACTCAGGAAACACGTGCCACGTCATGCAGACTATGCTTGTCCGACCCCCGGCAGCATGAACTCGATCATTCAATATAGGGGAAAATATCCGTCTTGAAATATATTCTTCCTGTCGATAGACCATGAAGTTCGGGAACGACGACCAGTCCGAGGTGTGTGGAGACAATTGTCCTTGATCACAGACAGACTCGAACGAATGGATGGGTCTAAACACACTCGTACCAAAGGTTTGAGCGCTGGGTTGCTTGTAGATGCGTTCTGCGGTGGTAGAGGTAGCATTTTTCCGCTAAAATGGTTTCTGAGTGACGGGGTGCCTCAACCTAAAATTGTCTGAATAATGACAATCTCGTTGCGAAAAACGAAGATTTTGTATACTTGGGCCATCGGGATGCCATTCGATTTTTTGTTGAAGTCAGTTCTAAGGTGAGGTATGGAGCTCCTCAAGTGAGGAGCCTCAGAAAAATTAGGTCGAACTTCCATCGTAGAACGCCTTTGTACTTCAGCAAACATTTCGAGGGATGCACACTATTTTTTACTTCTGGTGGCAGTGCCGCGGCCATGTCCATCGCATGCCGAGGCGACTCAAGGCGGTGCCCACAGCATACCTAGACGACGGCCGTCGGCTTCTCTTGCTAGACGGTGGGATACTCGTTGTGACGCACTCTCGACCACCAAGGTTTGTTTCAGACTGAGCAGCGAAGCTAGAACGCTACTACTATTGACGCAAAAAAACGCTTGCAATGCTAGGCTTTATATAAAAATTGAGTGTGGCTCCCGCCGCTCAGCATCAATGATGCATGTCCTAGCAACAGCTTGTGTTTGCATCCCTCATTGAGTCTGAGCCTTCGTTTTCGATGTGAGCTGTACGCATTGTTTTCTAGTGGGTCCGAGCGCGCGACCACTGCTCAAAAGGCACCTCCATCCTGGCGGACGTCGGCAAGAGGTCCGGCGAAATCAACCTTGGCCGCCTCGGTGATTACTGCAGATGGAGAGGCATGCTGCCCGGTAACACTTTCGCTGGCGGTTCTCGATGGTAGATTCGACGTTTGTGAAACGATACCTGCAGGAACTGGCCGGTAAGAAGGGCACCCCCATGCACATGTTCTTCTCCAACTTTACCAAATCATAGTACGAGCCCGTTCGACTGAAATCTCTTGCCTGCTCAATCCGGAGTCTGCGTTGCCACGGCGAATATTCGCGGGCATCCGCCAATCCCACAACGGCATGGGAGCGCGTTTGTGGGTGGTCCAAGACGCGTGCTCGGACATTTTCGTCGAAGAGCAGCAGGGTCTCCAGCAAGAAGAGTGTTCGCTCGAGCCACTGCACATACACGTGTTGTTAAGCACGGTGCCACACGTGACTGATAAACGTGTCCCCGCTACATTGAAGACACCGTAGACAACATGAGTGCAACGCCAAAACAAAACAATACCGGGGGAGGGGGGAGGGGGGAGGCGTGGGGGGTATACGGCATGCCAAACGGGCTGGAAAGGTCGACGTGCAACAAGGAGAGTAGGAGTCCATAAAAAGCGCGGGATGCAGACGTGCTCAAGTAGCACGATAAGGGTATTTTTTGGGCAAACTGTCACTTGGACTGCCAGGGTTTTTAAATCCTTTGAGGACTGCTGTCCCGTTTTCGGGGACAAACCCCTATTATAGTTCCAGGTAGCTTCTCTTCAAAAGGAACTGTGGTACTATTACGAGCAGGCATAGTTGATAGGAGATAATAGGAGAAAAAAATGTCAGCAAAAATAGCGACATATGTAGCTTCTCGTATGCACCGTAGGTCCTATTAAATATGGCCCCCCGTTATTTATATAGCGTTTGACCGAGGAACTCCACGCAACATCGTTGAAACACCTTATGTGTCTTACACGATGTTGAATGCCTAGACGGCCGGGTTGCGGTTTAGATTCCCCTTGAGATTATTCATGTTTACGGGCGAGGCACAGAACCGTTCATAAATGACAAAACAAAACAAAACAAAAAACTTGCAACCGTAGTAGGTGCACGCGTCGTGTCGCAGCATGCGTCAAAGGGCGGGCATAGTATCGCGGTTCACCGGGAGGGCTGCGGGGAATGATAGCGATGGCTGATCGTGACGGCTTGCGCGGCGTTTGTCAGGCGTACCTCTACTTCTCTTTGTTTGGTTCGTGTTTGCTTTGCAGGGGGTATCGAATGAATTAGTGTGGGCTCCTCAGACGCGTTTTAGGAGGATAAAGACAGCACATTTCCGCTACTATTCTGCTTCTGAATGGCGGGGCTCCTTAATCTACGGTCGTCGGAAGGCCAATCTTGATTCGAAAAATAATGAAGTTTTTTTATATTCGGGGCCATGAGATGATTCATCGGGGTGCGATTTGAGTTTTGCTGTGGTCAGTGTTCGGGTCAGGTGTAGTAGAGCTCCTTAAGGTCAAGTGAGGGGTCTCGGAAAAAATAGGGTGCAACTCTACTGTAGAACGCCTCCTCACTTGCTTATAAAACAGGAGCTCTGTACAATCAAACGAACGCGCTTTTTTAGAAGATTGCCGAAAAAAAAGCGCAGCCCGATGAAGAGTGCTCAAGCATATTAACAGGCACGGCATATATATATATCACGAAGACTGCACTGTAGTGTGAAACACATAATCGTGGCATATTCCGACGATCATGAGTTAAGAAGTCCTGCCAGTCGGGCAAATTGAACGTTCGGTAACGAGTGCTGTAAGGCAGGCCCTGGTCGCAGAACGCGTCGGGGGCGAACAACGGATATTTCACGTTCCTGCAGAGAAACGGTCAGTCAATTAAAAGCGCCGTTCGCTGTTACTCCAGTGAAGCAGTTATTCATTGAAAGACTGGCAGCACGGTCCAGGGCGTCGAAATTCCTTTCTTTTCAGCCGCTTCCCAAGCTACAGAGTAGCTGGCCGAGTTCACGACCCATGTATCTGCAGCCTTGAAAATATTTTTGAGTTGAATACATCTTACTGCAGTTGCACGATACGCCGCGCCCCTCCATGACATTGCTTGCTACGCGGCGTCATTTTAATGCTTCTTCTTTTTTACTGCAAGTCCAGTTTTGAATGGGGCAGACGGAGAAATTCGCCCGAGCGGCGTAAAGGCTGCAGAACGCATGCTAAGGTAAACGTGCACAACAATTTTTTCGAGATTTCTCGCCTGAAGAGCTCTCAATATATCCCCCTCCAGAACTGTTTCCTCCCCCCAGAAATACGAAATAATAGCAGCCCGACGAGAACTCCGATGAAAAAATAAATGAATGGCTTTTTCGACGATTTTGGTTTAAGGAGCCCCGTCGTTCAGACACCATTTTCAGAAAAAATGTGCTACCAGGTGTGTACTTGTGGTGGAGCAACAAAATTCACCAACACACTCCTATCATCGTGGCTGGCACGCATCAGAGGAAAATTAAAGTGATCCTCTTTCCTTGATAAGACCAGTCGAAACGAACGGTCAAGGTTAAGGTTGTTTATTTGGGGCGGGGTACGGTATCACCAAGGGCATGTTGGGATGTCTGGTGAAAAATTCGACAAATAATAAAAGAAGCGAAGAGGGGGGACGAATACCACAGAAACGGTCACTACACTGCGTAAGAGAAGTAGGTGATACAACGTTTAAATTAGTAGTGTGTCCAAGTTACAATGCCATGAGCCGCACGGCACGGCCGCGAGATGGTCTGTCTGTGCTGCTGGACGCGTGCTGATCTTCGACGATCGTTAGCACCAAACGTCGTACTGTGATTCGGTAGGTCGGCATGTCGGGGTCCCGGAGGGATCGAGTGGAGAACACGTGTGTGTGCGGTCTGCAGGTTTCAGAACCACCAGGTCGTGCGACCCTTGCGGCTTGGTGTGTGGATGCACAGGAGGAGCCGCAGGTGGTCGGTGTCCGGGTCCTCCTCTATTCGTGCGTTTCAAGTGGAGCCCAGCTACGGCTCCCTGTATAGCAAGGTACGGAAGAGACCCATCGCTCCGCGTTCTTTCGATGCTTCGGCTGGCTGGCGGACAAGGAAAAACGCGACGATTGCGCTCGTCCTACGCAGAGACAGGCTTGTGTGCTCCGATGGGGGTATGGCACCTATAAATTCCTGGGGCTGCCCCAAACACATGCTACGATTTGGGGGTGCACGCACCTGGTACGTATTTTCTTGGGCCTCCAATTCTGAGTGAGATACAGGGCTGCTCGTCTGAGCGACCCAAAGGCGGTGGAGGCGTCCTACGTTAGAGGCCCACGCCTAATTTTCTGAGGCTCCTAACCTAAGGAGCCCCATACCTCACCCTGAAACTGACATCATCAGCGAAAATCAACTTGCATCTCGATGAACAATCCTATGACCCAAGTATTTGAAATCGCCATTTATTTATCGAAACGATTGGCATTCCGACAATCTTGGGCTTAGGAGCCCCGTCATTCAGAAAAACAAAATAGCAGAAATGTCCTACATCTATGGTAGAAAGCGCTGGTGGTGAAAGTTGCTTGACGTGGCACCAGTCTAGCCCAAGGTACACAAACGAAACGCAAGTGAAAACCAAAAATGGCATGCCAACAATATTGGGCAGAGAGTTCCTTCAGGGGGAAACCACTGACGATCAAAAGTGTCCATGACAGAGACGGTCACTCTGTGTAGTTGGGGAGTGATGATGGGACTTGGTGGCCCGACTCACAATGCGAGGGCTCGGAACGGCTCAAAGAGTGGTGTATTGCCTGTGCTGCTTTGGCGTATGCTCACACCCTCATTGACGACTGATATCACCAGACATTTTTCGTTGTTTCAGGTCGCTTCTCGGGGCCCCAACAGGGATTGAGGTGCCTTTCCGACAGTCAGATTGTTTCAGGCCGGAAACAATCCCCCCCCCCTTCTTGGGGCGAACGTCCCCATCCGAGGAGCTCTGAATCTCTCCCGAAAGCCTGGCATTTTTGTGATAAAGATGTGGACGCTTCAGCTCAGCTGCACCGTACTGCTGTATACATGGTTTGAAAAACACTGTGCGGAACAGACGGGGGGATCACTCACATCAGGGACAGCTCTTCGGTTGATAAACACCGTCAGTCAGACAAATTTCCAATCAAGCAAAGGTTACCACCGATCGTAGCGCGCGGCCCAGCGCCTTGCCAAAATACAGACTTCGAGAGCATCGAGGTTTACGGCGCGCGAGTGAAAAGTGTTATTGTCGGCGGGTCTCGCTGCTCCGGTGAGAGTCGAACACCTGCCGAAGGGGGTGATGCTCAGGAAGGTCGGTCGAGAGCGCGGCTACACTGGGGGAAGGATAAGGAGTGAGTGGAGGGGGCGGGATAGGTGCCTGACGAGTTATCAGCCCATAGTCAGGGGTTCGGCATCAAGTTCGCACAGGAGGTCGCAAAGCAGCAAAAAATGCAAGGGTATTATAGTGAAGACGCCCCAAGGACACAAATCGAACCTCTTCATGCGGGGATGGTAAGGAGGGGGGAACCTTAGCGAGAGAGGGCGACACGCGAACGCTTCAACCACGACAGAGGCCATGGGCACCGATGCACGGGGCGGGAGTGCGACACCCAAAAGCTTCAACCACAACAGAGACCATGGGTACCAATGCTCGGGGAGATGAGGGGTGAAAGCTTCACCGCCAAGATTAGATATTATCCTGGCTCTCGTCAAAATCGTCGCGATGTGTGCATTGCCTCGTCGTCAGCCCCTCCGTCTACAGTACGTATAGTGGTTTTCCTGGGAGCACCTGCCTGTTCCTCTCCCCGAAGAACCTATGGTCATCTTTCGCCGCCCGCCGCTGTTTCTTCGACCTGCTCGGTTAGTTTCTCTGATGTTTCCGGCTACTTGTTCGTGTGATCCTCTTTCGTCTTTCCTTTCATGCGTGCAGATTTCTCGTCGTGACCCCCTCCTCCGACAGACCCACCCACCCACTTGCCAGGGCTCAAGCGTACACTTTCGCTACTATCACGACATAAACGCCTGAAGTATAGATCTGAATGCTCGAGATATCTCGCGCTACGCCCGTATGGGGTATTTTTTAGTATATCCATCTTACCCGGGCCTTTCGAGTTTATCTCGTACTTGTCTTCGTAGTCGCCATTTATTGTTCCTACGACCGTCTGCACAAGCACACCCAAACAAACCATTCTCCTGGGAATCGCCCTATATCCATGTAGCATAATCCCGACGTTTCGGCTTCGTATACTCCGACCGAAGCACGATGGATTCCCCCTTCCAGCCCAGATAGATGTATAAATCAACAAACCAGGGGTACAAGTGTGTACGCGTTTACTATCTGACACCCACAGAATATCTCACGGGATGTTTTGAAGAGTATAGTAGTGCTGGCATTTAACAACACATGCCGATAATGCGTGTCACTGTTGTACTGGCACAGGACTCATCGCAGAGCTGGGGCTACATTTTTTGGGCCAAAATATTGCAGTACAGGTTGTTTTTCCTGGTACATTTGTTCGAGGATTACTACCAATAAAAATAGCGCATAGAAACATTGGTCAGGTGCATAGCGCGAACGAACTTCTCCGGGCTCCTCGTACGAGGAAGTAAAAAAACTTGGCGTCTTCCCTAATATATATGCTTCTGTTTACAGACTACATTTTTGACAGTGTTGAAGAGCACACGACGCCTGCTACAAAATATAAGCACATCAGCGCACAGGCCAGATAGCTTTGACAGAAAAGTTATTGATAGACATTTCGGAAGCCGAAGCTGATCACGAATGAATGTGCAATAAATGTAATTGTCGTTGTTCCGGACTATATATTATTACTTACGGGGGGGCATAAAGAATAGGACCTACGGTACACACAAAACCTTTATATTATGATGATACTTGCCATCCGACAATGTCTAGTGTCTACTGATGCTCTGAAAAAAGCTACAGAAAGTAAAGAACTCTCCAGAGCAAAAGCGCGGCAGTATCATGCGAAACACCAAAACTGATGTGACGTCCATGAAGACCACTGCAGCCAACATCACTCCATCTCATCCACCATAAAATGACCACCCCCCTCCCTAAGCAAAATATATTTACCTGGTATATATTTTTACCAACAAGTTTTGGTTCTATGTACTAAGTAAGGTGCCCCGTAAATGTTATCACGGGGGACGATATATCAATAACAAATACCAGGTAGGTAGTAAATAGAACCTACGGTACACACAAAAAAGCCATGTATATATTCCATATTGTTACACTTTTACCAGCAATGTTTGGTGTGAAGGTTGTAGTCCGTTGAGCTGGAGGTAAAATGTGGATCAACCACCTACCCAATATAAGCCTCATCACACTCTCCCCCCCTGGAACGGACCGGATTTTACGGATCAACGCGCCACTACACGCGGCTCCAATTTCTGGGGATCCAGAAGCATTTTTCAGATTCTTGACATAAGGAAACTCACTTTAGTCTAAAAAACGATTTCATGGTAGACGTGAGATTCGAGCTCACCACCAACGATCCATGCCATGCCGTCGTCCCCCATTTATGATGTGGAGTATAAGCAGGGCATGTGCAGGCAATGCCACAGCGATTATGATCCACAGAAGACAAACAGATTGATCTAGTGCTTGATCGGTACCAGGATGCGTCCAATGAAGATATATGTTCTCATATTAATCGCGGGAGAGCTTGAAGGGTCAAGCAACTTCCTACTGTAATACCCCGCCTGTAATACCCCGCCTGTAATACCGTCGGTAGAACGCACGGCAGTACGACTCAGGGGCAATCATATCTCGAGTGCTCTACTCTGCATACGGATACGACTGTCCGTTAGAATAGAGACCCTACCTATGCTGGAAGACACGATCTAATGAAAAATAACGTATCCAAATATAGATACGGTTGTTCTACAACTCATGAATCAGACGCACCATCACATTAGCCCACCCTGAATAGTCGTAGATGTAGGTCGTATAACGATATAAGGATGGCTACGAAAAATATCAGAAGATCGGAGAGGGGATCGAAGATACCTACTACCACGTATTTGAAGTAACGGCAGCCCAATGAGACTATATATCAACCCACATCTCGTAAATGAAGCTAAGACGCCTCTGGTAATAGTGAAGCGTTGTGACTCACTGCTAAGGGAATGCTATGGAGGGGTGTACTGGTGCCGGAGAAAACAAAGCGCAGATGGGAATCAAGAACGTGCAAGTCGTCCAACATGGTATACGAAGCATCATCAAACTGAGAACATCGAGGGGGGGGTCGACAAAGGTTTACTACAATGATCGAGTCGTGACTGATTGCGGCGCAAGCTGACGAAAAAAGCAAGAAACCTCAAGTACTAGTTTTAAGCACTAATGCATGGTAGAATAAGTCGAGGAGAAGAGGTTAATTTGGAAGCCAATGTCGATGGGCGTATTGTCGGTACGTCCGAAGCAACAGGCCGACATGGAATAGTACAGGACTAGAAACACCAAAAAGGGGTCGACAACGGTGAGCCCGGCACAGCTAGTCGTGACGCTTTGTAGCGCAAACTGGAGAAAAGCGCGAAAGGCAAAGCAACAAAAACGACGCAAACAAGGAAGCTAGTTAAAAAGCCGGCAATATACGTCATGTAGGGCGAAGTCTTTATGAAGCTAGAGCGAGAAGGACACAACAAGGTCCCTGCGTGTTTTCAAACAAGACAAGAACGAAGAAAAGAAACAAAGAAGCAAGGAAAGAAAGGAAATAAAAAAAGAAAGAAAGACGCGAAAGAAAGGAAGAAAAGAAAGGAGAAGAAGAAGAAAGAGCAAAAAGGAAACAAATGAAAGACCGAAATACCAAAAGGCCGGATGATCAGAAGATCAAAATATCAGAAGACCTAAAATACCGGAAGACCCGGAGGAAGGAAGGAAGGAGGTGCGACAGAAAGGTAGACCCTGAAAGTACAATAACACTTTTTGTTGCGAGTTGCGTCCTAGCGAAGCCCAGACGGAACGTGAGGTGCTAGATGGGATCGACACACAAGGCGAACGCGTGTCCCAGACAGCGAACGCACAGAATATCCCACCCCGAAGCTAGTATAGGACAATCTAACGCATCCGCCGACCATCAGCTGCTGTTAGCTGGTCGAGCGGACGAGTGGTGGGGGCGGTGCATTGACATTACATAATACATCGCGTGCCAGTCTCTCGGGCCTGATGACGCTGAAGGCACCAGGATCCTTAGGTCGCGCTCCATGAAGTAGTGTAAAGAGACGGAAGTGGTGTAATCTCGATCGGGCCCGGGTCGTCGAGGAAGCGGACGATGTTGGAGTCAGTGGATGAGGTGTCGGTCGAGGCGCGGGGGGCAACTTTGCCCAACCACCAGAGTCCATCGTGAGCCTCGTACCAGAGGTACGCCCCAGCGGGTAGAGGTGAGGAGCTCAAACGGTAAAATCAGAGAGTGCGTGGTACGAGGCTGTACCCGGGGGCGAGGAAGATTTCGTCCCGGGACCGCGAAAGTTCGCGGTGAGCGACCCCGATGCGCATCTGGCGGTATAACCGGTTGGTTTGACAGTGCTGTGAAGAAGTGCCCGACCAATAGCGGAGGATGTGAGTTCGGTGAAGCTGTAGGTCTCGTTCGTGTTCCCAAGAAGGGCTGAGGAGTCCGGCCCAGTGTGTTCCGTACATCACGGCAAGAACGCTTCCCCGGCCACGAAAGAGTCGGTGTCCCGAGATCTGTTCGACCTCGAGGCGTTCGGGCGATGGAGAGATGTTGTCGAAGGTGACGTGGAAGGGCGGGGACTTGGTGGAGAAGGAGCTGAGTACGTACTTAAGTAGTGGCGGCCGATCGGTGTTTGGGGGGATTGTCGATGTCGTCGGGGTTTCGGCAGGGCTTGCAGCGGAGAGCGAAGGCGCGGTGCTAGGAGTCCCGTCCCGGCATGTCCGAGGGGAGGTCGACGTATAGGAGTTTGTCGTGAAAGGGCCGTCCATCTGAAACGGCTGAGACCGGTGCTGGGCCCACGGTAAGGACCGTGAACGGGCCGATCCGGTTGAAGGAGACTTTGGTTTTGAAAACGGTGGCGTCGGTGCCTTTCTTGGCGCCCGGGCGATAGTGGCATCAGTGTTGTGGATCCATGTCCAACCGCCCACATAAAACGGAGGGGAAAGGCGGAGGGCGTCCATGATGGGGGCGTTGCGGCGGTCGAGGCCGGTGGGAGAGAAGGCCCCGGAGTGGAAGATCGCGGCGATGGTAGCAACACTGGTGAGGTAGCGCTAGCTGGGGCTGCCGGCGAGGGCGAGTCTTCAGCGGCGCTGCAGCGGGTTGCGTCAGGTCGCCAAGGAAGTGGTCTGGGCGCGACGGTGGGCAGACGGCGGTGAGTTGCGGGCAGTCTTGAGACTGCAGTGGTTGACGTTCGACGGCCAAATCCACGGTCCGTCAGAGTGGAGGAAGTCCCAGCGGCAGCGGCGGAAAGGCGACGGGTCCGAGAAGAAATGAGGCCCGACGAGGGGCGAGGAGTGGCCGGAAGTGAGACCTCAGGGTGAGCGATGGAGAGACGAAGGGTGGACTGAAAGCAACACCAGCTGGAGCACCAGCGGTCACGGCGGCTTTCTCGGAGCTGGGAGGCGATTCGGCGGTGGGATCCAGGATAGAGAGGTGGCCGACGAAGGCGTTGCGAACGAGTCGTCGGTGAGGGCTCGGACCGGCGGGAATGCTGCCAGGCGGTCCAGTGGTAAGTTCTTGAGCAAAGAGGGGGCCGGCGGGATGGCTACAAGACGATCCAGCGGCGACTTCTTGGGCAGAGCGGGGGCCGGCGGGAGGGCTGCAAGGTGTTCCGGCGGCGAGTCCTTGAGCAAAGCGAGGGCCGGCGGGAGGGCTGCGAGGTAATCCGGCGGTGAGTTCTTGAGCAAAGTGAGGACCGGCGGGAGGGCTGCGAGGCGGTCCGTCGGCAAGTTCTTGAACAAAGTAGGGACCAGTGGGAGGGCTGCGAGGCGGCCCAACGGCGAGTTCTTGAGCAGAGCAAGGGCCGGCGGGAGGGCTGCGAGGCGGTCTAGCCGCGAGTTCTTGGGTGGTGGCAGAAGCCGCAACAGAGTAGGGCATGTGCACCAAGCAAGTCCAATATGTCCGTACGTGGTCCGAGGGGGTGGAAACCGCCGAAGTCATCGTTGGTGCAGGGGAGTGGCGGGGTGGTATCGCAGGAAGCGGGAGAGACCGGGACAAGCCCACCCAAACCGATGCCCGGGGTGAAGGGGTCGATCGGAGCTCAACCGCAGGCTTGGATGAGGTAGATGCCGACAGTGTCGGGAGTGGTGAGGCGGTTGAGTCCGGTGCGGTCGAGGCCCAAATCTTGGTCGAGCACAGCGTCGATCTGTTTGGCGAAAATAATGTTGATCCGGTATGGGCGCGAAAATTCTGGGGCGCTATCCGGGGGGATAGAAATCTTGAACGGAATAAGGGAGCACGAGCCGAAGTCGGTTTTAGACGCGTGGAGAAAACATCGGGGAACTCCCAAAAAACTTCCCCCAGCGCTGCGAGGACCAGAGGGGACCAACGAAAACCCCGGAGGTCAAAGGAGACGTCACGTAGGTGTAGCGGTAGTTGGTGCCAAACCCGAAGGAAGCTTGTCCGTTGGTCGGCATTCGGACGTTCCAGGAGTTTGTTGCAAGGGGTCTTATGGGGGTCAGCCGGAGGTGTACCGTCGTCATGTACGGGGATGTTGTCGTGCAGGGCGTGGACGTCGGTAACGGCGGAGGCTAGAGGTGACGTCATGGAGAGACCTTGTAGTGCCGAGACTGGAATTTGTATAAGGGGAGAGGAGGAAGTCCCCAGCAGATCGCCTCGTTCAAGATCAGTGAATCCCGATGGCGGAAACATTTTGGTAGCCATGGGCGACGAAGATTTCTGTTTCGGAGGAAAATCCGTCGCGCGGAAGCATGTCAACGAGGTAATGGCCGCTGGGCGCCGGGAGGCCGGAGGAACGCACCAGATTAACCAGGACGAGAGACGGCGCAGCCTACAGTGAGACTGCATGAGCGCCGATGAACTCGAGGTGAAGGGTATCTCGGGAAAGACGGTTGTCGGTAGTGAAAGCTGAGAGGCCGCCCTTGTGAGGGGTGTTTAGGGAGAGCTCGCTGAAGGGCGGTCGCGAGCGGACGCGAGGCAGGGTGGTGTACGTACGTTGTTCGAACCTCATCATCCAGCTAACGCGCCCCAGTAGAACGGGTGTTGTATAGTCCCACGTGGCAAGATGCACGCCCATACGGCGAGTTCGGTGGAGGGAGTGCTGTTGTGCAAGAACCGGATGCTGAGTCGGACGGAAATCAAAATAAGGAGCGGAGTGGATCCACAAAAAAAAACGGTTGCCTTTGAGAAGGATATTCTACCGATGCTGTACCCAAAGTTCTGGATTCAAATAGGACACGGAGCTGCCGAGGCGTTTTTGTTGTGCGGGATTCGGAGAGGACATGATTTTCCGGCGACTTTCCCCCTTTTTATCATGTCCCAGACTGCTAAAATAACAATGAATCCCTGTACGAGCTGGGCCAGCCAAGGTGCTGATTTTGTCTTTGATCGGCGATGCGCCGCTCAATAATATTGCAAATATATTGGGATGTGTGATTTTTTTACACCGTGTTGATCGTCCACCAACCAACAAACGGAAAAATCTTTTTTTTTATTTTCTTGGATTCGTTCGAGTGATGTGACCGATACAACGATCCGATAAAGAACAAAAACGGCCGTAACTTGCCTGGACAAAACAAAAACAAAAAAGGCGTGTTTCCCGTTCGTTTGAAAAACATACAGACATGCGGTTCAATATATATGAGCCTTAATTTTTCGGTCGAAACTCGCAACATTGAGCGGGGCATCGCGGAAAACCCCACATGTATTCCTCGTAGTTACTTGTTTCATGTACAGTATGGAAAACGTATATATATGTTGATGGGTGGCGGACTGGGCAATGAAGGTAATAATATTGTTATCATCTTTGCCATCCGACAATGTTCAGCATGAGCAACAACGTAGATCACTCGTAACATTCCCGAAAACAGAAAACCACGCTAACACAGGAAACCTATGCGCAAATTCTAACTTCCTTCTTATGAAGGTAAGGGTAGTTCTTATCGAGCAAATAAAAAATGAAAATAAAAAATAAAAATGAAAACGAAAAACAGAACTAAAGAGCATTCGAGCCTCATTGGTCAAACAGCAAAAAATAGCTTCAGAGATCCCGAAAACTCAGTTTTTGCTTATCGTTTTTTTAATTGCCAGAGGTTTTAATTTTATCTTATTATAGGATATAATGGCCAAGAGGAACAGTGCAAGGGCCAGACAACACGACCAGAAGACTGCTCGCGTACTCTCCAAGACTGCGCTGGACTGTCGCCTTGGATTGTTCGTGCTGCGTTCGAGGTAGGGCCGCGCTTTTACTCCCATTTTCGTTTTTTGTTTTCAGATAAAGTTGGCTGTCGTTTGGAACCAACTGCATTTTTTATCTGAAAACAAAAGGCTATTCGTTATTTTCATTTTTTATTTTTATTTTTTATTTGCTCGTTAAAAACCACCCTAATATCGATTTTCTCCTAGGGTCTGCTACTCGTACGCCTCCACTAATTTTCGCTTCTATCGGGAACGACCATATTGTTGCGAGAATTGTGTTGATAGTTTTGCGTTGTTGAGTTTCTGCCGATAACTCGTCGAGGTCGAACCGAAACATGAAAATAAATGTCTCAAGTTTAGATTGTATATTTTTTTCCGCGCGTGTGCAGCAGTGTCAGGGTCAGTGCGTCCGAATTTCAAGTCCAAATTGGCGAGGCGCCTATTATACCAGTATTTGACCCACAAATCATACCAGATAAAGTACCTAATATATTTCACTTTATGGAGGTTTTGAGCTGTTTTTTGCGTTTCTGCGTTTTTTTTTGCACAAATCAAGGCAGGACGTCGACCCTACCTAACCCCAACCCTAACCCTAACCCTAACCCTAACCCTAACCCTAACCCTAACCCTAACCTCGACCCTAACCCAGGCTAAGACCTCGACCTGAGCGCGGCTTCGCCGCGCGTAATAGGAAAAAAACAAAAAATGTGCGGACCACGGAAAAAAAGCTAAATATATTTGGTACTTCATCTGGTATGATTTGTGGGTTGGTAACATCGTCAAGGCTACTATTAATATTTACCAGGTATACAGCAGTATACTGGAATCGGCAGTGGTTCAATAGATACGACTTAGGATGGTTTATTATCCTTTTTTTGGCTGGCCCAGCTCGTACTACAGCAGCAGCTGTTCAGCAGCCTTATCTCTTTTATCAGAGAGAGAGGGTAAATGCGTAAGGTACCGCTGAAAAAGTACCGCTGCAAGTGGTGTCCTTGAACTGGTGTTATACCTCACACGGACAACATTCAACCCACGAGTATGATATGCTCGTTCGTGTCTTCTTCTCTTTCATCTATTCGCCCTCTTTTTTTCTAGATCTGTGGGGTCACGCAGGCTCCCAACTACGGTTCTTGCCATTATTATTTTCATTGCCATTATGGTACACACCAGATACGCCTTTTTTCCCTCGCCGATTTGCATCAACTTGACATCTATCTACGATACCAGGTACGTCATTCCCATAGGTTCACAGCAGCGGTAAATCCAGGGGTGATTATGGATAGTAGTTATCGCCATTAATTCGATCACTCCACGGCGATGGGAATCGCTCCACAGCTCCACCAGGCTCCACAACAGCTCCGCTTGGGAGGCCCAACGTATTGCGAGGCTTTCGGAAATTATGTTTTCTCTTCGGAATCCCCCCGCACCCAAACGTGAGGGCGCACACAAGAAGCGCACACAGACAGCACTCAGGGATGGAGAGCGAAACATCAGCGGACAGATATCGCGTTTGGCCCCAACCTGGGGCTGACGGGGCGTCCTATGAGCGACAGTCAGCGAGAGACACAACGGTAGCAGATGAACCAGGCATGCTGTATAGCGCGATAGAAGAAGCAGGAGCGCAGCATCAGTGTGAAGAGAAGGCCGGTGACATGGAAAGTGCAGGTGTGTGAGTCTTTCTGCGGACAAAAGCCACAACGAGATATCCTGTAACTCTCAAACTCGTACCTACCTGGTACTCATGGCGTTTGGGCCATGGAAACGGTACCCGCGCGTCAAGTACAGCAGTTCTGTAGGGTTTTTACAAACTAGGATTTTTTCATTGCCATGGCCCGTACCAGGTATCGTACGTGCGCAGCAGCGGGCAGAGCTCGCATAGAGGCAGCGAACACATATACCAGGCACACGGCATTAGCGCCACAGGAGCAGGAGGAGCGTAGCCTCATACATTCCGGCACACTCGCGGACACAAAAGGGCAGTACTAGTGGTCACCCGATATATAGCTGGGCACTCGCACAGGAATGCAACAGCAGTGTGTACTACAGTAGCCATACAGGTTGAGCTTGCCTGTATACTGGTTGAGCCTGCCAGTACACTGGTTGAGTCTACCACTAGATGCTGCCAGTACCTGTGATATCACGCGTGTCCAATAAACACGCCACAGAATACGCTGGAAGCCCATCAACATGCATTTCGGGAGCAGAGAGGACAGGGAAGAAAGAAAGAAGAGGCGAGTCTTGAGCTTTCTTGTACTTTGTTTCCTGGACGGACCTTGCTACCACGTGCCCCAAGGAGCAACATTAAATATTAGTGTTCAAGTATAAGCCTGCTCGAACAAAAGCGGGAGACTATCATATCGTCGCCACATGTTCAATGACAAGCTTATGCTCTGTAGGATACCAACAGAGGCATACCCTAGGGCAGTTACCCCGGCTATCACCCGCACTCGGAACCTTTGTCAGGTCTGTACGGCATTCATACCCGTACCCGGAACTTCTGCAAGTTCTGCACGCCCGTGGCACCAAACGGGGGGTACGGGTACGCGCTCTTGTAAAAATGCCCGGGTCTGGTGCGGGTACCGGTACGGATACGGGTATGGGTACGGGCACGGGTCCGGGTGCGGGTACGGGTACGGGTACGTATTCCATTCGTAAGTCTGCCCGAAACATCTGTGATTTCTGTAGACTCTAATACCCGTCCCGGAATTTCTGTGGGTTTTGAGTCTTCCATACCCGTACCCGGGACTTCTGTGAGTTCTGTACGACTGTGGCACAATAACCGGGGTAGGTGCGTACATTTACCTTTGTCATAAACCTTGGGTACCCGTACATGCGGGCTCGGGTCCTACCCCAGGAATGCCGGGCATGTTACACAATTCCTGAAGTAACGTCATGTCTCGCCAGTCATGGACACCGAAAAATAACAGGAGAATATATCACAAGCTTTTCCGTGGCGAATCTTTGACCGCGGAAGTCGATTTTCAGGAAATTTGAAATGATTTTTATCGCGAAAGCCGCGGAATGCAGCGTCAACAACAGCATGGACGGCTCCCACGCAGAGGCGAGACTAAATGCTGGTCCATGTTACAACATTGCTGGTGCTGTGCTGCTGTATGTACACAAGTTTAGGTATGGTGTTTCAGTGGATGCAGTATGTCAACCGCACTCTATTGTGTATATCACCCGGCATGTAATTTTCTGACCAATAGAGTTGCTGTTTTTTTGCTCCCTTCAAGGCGAGCAGCTAACCGGGCTTTACCCTTACCCGAAACTTCTGTAAATTCTATACGCCCGGAGCACGATACCCGGGGTCCGAATATGTCCTTGTAATTTCCCCTGGTGCGGGTACACGGGCACGGGTACGGCTGCAACATTCGAATACCTACCCCGAACTTCTGTGAGATCTGCAACACGTCTATACCCGTCCCCGGAACTTCTGCGGATATGTGCGACATTCATACGCGTCTCCGGAACTTCTGTGAAGTTTGTATGAATTGCGTACCCATATACGGAACTTCTGTGCGTTGTGTATGACTGCGGGGCAATACCTGGGGGTACAGGTATACTTTAGCCACTATACCCGAGGTACCGGTACGGGTTCGAGTGTTTTTCCCAGGTGTACGGTATGTGTCACATCCTCTGACCCCCTGCCTCGTCAGTCACACACACCGGAAATCAACAGTACGGTACCTTAGTACCGATGGTAAACCTGTGACCGGGGAATTCGTTTCCCGGGAAATCGAAACGGATTTAATCGTCATAACCGTGTAAAACAGCGGCAACGACAGCAGCAACATCAGCAGCGAACAGCACGGGTGGTTCCCACACAGGGTCTAAACCGAATGAAAATCCATGTGACACTATTGACGTTGTTGTACTATATAAAAGGTATATGTGCGTACGAGTAGTATGTTTGAGTATACAGTAGTTCATAAGTGTATCGGGTATGCAGCGTACCAATCGCATGAAATGCATCTTGTATGTTCTCGTACGAGTTTTGTCCGCATTGAACCGTTTTTCTGCCCAACTAAGCAGTGCACCCAGTGTCCGTCCTGATTCCTTATCCTAGAGAGATATTAGTAATGTGGTCACAAGCAGACACAGAAAAAACAAACAAAGGAATAACCGCATATTAACGAGTAAAGCAAGGGAACTTCCAACGTATCGGGTACGAGAACACAGCAACACCAGCCAGACCAGAAAATAATAACGAAAACATAAGAATAAAAGAAACGCATTAGTAATTATGAAATGGAGCGGAATACAAATGACGCGCGTACCTGGTAGATCAGAAAGGCTCCTATCAATAGAAGAAAAAAATGCGTGCTTAAGCGGAGCACACAGCTGCTGTACGCACGAGGCAATACAAAGGACAGCGGGGAGGGGAAATAAATCGAAGCGAAAAACAAGTTGAAAAATCGTATCACCGATAAAGCCTCCGTTTTTCGTTCCCTTAAGGCGGGTATTCCCCCGGGTATTACCCGTACCCGGAACTTCTGTAAGTGATGTATATACGTCCGTGGGACAATACCCGGGGTGCAGGTTGTGTAGAGTGAAAGATAGTATCAGTTTTTTTTGTGTTAGCGGGGCGAGTAATTTGTGTTAGCGGGGCGAGTAATTTGCGGTGGTGCCTTTTCCCGTATTGTTGTGGGGTGCGTGATTGGTGCGAGCATCGGGATATATTCGATATGGAATATTCAGACACTTTGTATTATGTGATGATTATGTCGATACTTATTACTAACACTCGCCTGGCGTCTTACCTGTGGCACCGATAGCGCCATCAAGAAATGCAGTTCATTTCGGTGAGAAGTAGATGGGACAGGAGCAGGCGAATAAGAAAGGGACCGGGGCATGACTGGGAGGATGTTGATGGTGCTGGAGCTGCGGCGGCGGCAGGGGCGGTTGATGCTGCTGGACGTATATGTCGTACTCTGGCGGCTGCTGAAGCTGCGGCGGCGGCAGGGGTGGTTGATGCTGCTGGACGTGGATGTCATACTCCGGCGGCTGCTGAAACTGCGGTGGCGGCGGTTGCGGTTCTTCGTGGATGCAGTCCCCGTGGTCACTTTAGTCACTGTAGGCGCCGTCGTAGCAGTGTGCAGTGGCGGGTTCGTCATCGGCGGTGGAATGCGGTGCACAGGAAAACGGGGCGACGATATATGCTTAACCATCGGGATGCTTCCACGGCCGGTGTCGGATGGGCGCTGTATGGGGGCCGCCTGAACGTGGCGTTGCTGATTCGGGGGGCGTTGTCTGGCGTGGGTCCACCCTCCATGGGCATTACTGGTACTGACGAACGTGTCCCAACTCGTTGCAGTTCCGGCAATGCTTGCGCGGTCGGCCAAGCATGCACCGGCGGCTGGTTGCCAAACGGACAGGGGAGATTGGTCGGATTCTCGGGCTGCGGTATATGATGGATCTCCCTGCTTTCGTCGGGTTTTACGATGGAGCAACGTGACGCCATGCACACCTGGTTGGCCGAGCAGCGCGCGCGAAGCAGACCAGCAAGCCCAACGAGTGGCCAACGCCACCGAAGCACAAGAACAGGACGAGATGGAGAAGACGCCAGCCCAGGACCAAGATCCTCGAGGACGCGATGACTCGACTGCCAACCGTGTTGTGCAGGGTGTCTAGAGAGCTTTCAATAAGATGCAGGTGCAGCAGCAGCAGCAGCAGCAGCAAGCAGGGGCATTAGCAACACAGGCAGGGACGCTACGTGTAAGCCAGAGTTGCGCGCGGCTCGTAGTGTTGTTATATGGCAGTGTAAGGAATGGGGAGCAGATGCAGCAGCAGAGGGTGTTGATTTTCCGTGGGCGGATGTGTGGCGTTTTTCGGCAGGAGGGTTGCTGAGAAACAGTAGATTCAGATGTACCCATCAAGGTAGGATGTCCGGGTGCACACGTAGAAGAATTGACGAATGAATTTGGGGTTGCGATGGTCAGAAAGGCGCGAGAGGCGTGGGGTATACTGGTTCCTCAGATTACGTACGTGCACATCCTCAGCCAGATTCTGGAAGCAGGTAGCCCAAGGAGAGGTTGATGTTTTCTAAAAACTAACCACCCCCCAGTGAAGGCTAGACTGACCTAAGCATGATACAGCTTCCGCATGAAGGATGGCGAACCCCCCTACAAGTACTTTGCACGAGGTGACAAGATCAGGAGGCGGACAGAAAGCGCGGACGTCGCCAGCAAAACAGAATCCGGCGGAGAGCCCTGACAGCAGCAGGCAGAAAACATACCTGGTATCGGTAGGTGCATTCGGACATACTGTGCCGTAGCGCTGTGCAAGCAGGAGCGAAGCACCAGTGCATGCCGCAGAAAGCGGGGGATCGGTCACATCGAAAATCTTGAGTAGTTTCTCTACGGTTGAAGCCGAAAAGATGAACCAGTTTTGTTTCGGTAAAGAGTAAAGCATACCTGGTAGCTGGGATCGGTGGGTGCATTCGGACATACTATATCGTGACGTTATGCAAGCAGGAGTGCAGCGCCAGTGCATGCCGTAGAAAGCGGGGGGCCGGCTACATCGAAACTCTGGGATTATTTTTTTACGAGCGAAGCCGAGAAGAGGAACCATTATAGTTTTAGTGAAGACTATACAAAGAAGTACCTGATTACAAGTAGTGCCCAAGAAAACACTTTTGGGCTGATTTGGCCAGACTCCCCGCATGACCTGACCCGCGGGTCGTGTCAGGGATATTCCAAAATCGTACGGGTCGGGTGAGGTTGGATCTGGTCGGGTGGGGTGGGGTAGGGTTGGGTCGGGTCGGGTTCCCACCGCACCTTCTCCTCTCGCGGGTCAGTTCGGGTCAACATGCCCAAGCACCAGTAGTAACTGCAGCCTACTCTACTGTTGCAAGCGGTGGTAATACTTAAATTGACGCGCGACACCAACTTCGAACGTGGAAGTGTGGCGAGCTTCAGCGGAGAGGAGGCTTGTGAACTTATCGTGTAACGGGTTGGGTCGCCGAATCACCCACACCCGATCCGGCCTGACCCGCGAAGTTTAACCCGGCCCGAAGAGCCCTGGTTGTTTTAGTGCTGTCGCGCACCCCCCACCCCCCTCCCACTGTGTCCCTTGCCATCACTCTGGGGGTTTTCAGCCGCGCAAAGATAGCCCGCTTTTCTCGGCCTGACGCATGTGCCACCTCGCCATGAATGGACTGCGGCTTTGACGAGCTCCGGCGTTGATATTGATAACTTTCCTCGAACAGGCACCATTAAGGCCCGTTGGTCGTGCGGGACTTTAGTTTTTGAGGTTGCAAACAAGGATTGCATTGCGTTCAAGTTGAAGCTTTTGCCCCGTAAGGCGAGGAAATCGTACCGGCTTTTCTCGGAGCGAGTCCGACTACTCTCGCAGAGGTACCCAGATCAGCTCCCCGCTTCTCGAGTTTCGGACTGGCCCACGTTTTGATTGTCATGTCAGATATGTGGACTTTGAAGAAAAATGTGGGAGGGGGCTCTTTTCGATTTCTTTTTTTCTCTGGCAATATAATTTAAAAGTGAGCTCGTCCAAAATTGTCGAACGGACGACTCTCGAAAAGCAGAAACCTTATCTGGGCACCTCTTCGTGGGTAGTCAGATTCATTCCGACAAGACCCGGCTCGGTCTCGTCGCTTGACGGTGAAAACGCTGACATGAAAGCAAAACAAGCTTCGTTTGCAACCTATATCAAAGAGTCAGGCATATCAAACGCCCCAAGTCAAATATATATATATAATACATATTGAGATAGCATAGGTATCTGGTACAATTTTTCAGGCTGAATTCAATCGCATACGTTTTTTTATCGACAATATTATTTGATATATGCATACTGGTATGTGATATCATGTTGTATTGCATCATACATTGTGTAATACCGCCCTCATGCTGCTCATAGGGTTGTACTTTGTGTAGTGTTGCCGGTTTTTGCCCTATACATAAATCAGTTAACTCGGTGCCTGAGGTTGGGACCTGCGATGATCCTGCTCGGAGCGCATCGCCAGCATACTGGAATGCTGATGCTGGTTAGGCTAGCACCGCTCTCTGTCAACATCTGCTGTGTTGGCAGGGTTCTTGCCTTCCCCCCCCCTCCCAGCTCTCGCAGCGGGACCTTACTGCTGATGGAGGTGTTTGTCCACCTAATTCGCCTGATGGACCGAGTGACCTGGCGCTGGCCGTAGGCAAATATTTGAAGAATGTTGGGACCGCCCACGCTCAAAATGCGTGAGGAATTCCATGATGCCAGAACTCTGTCTGTGCCGGTACCAATGACCTTCTTGCTTCCGCTTGGCACCCTAATCTCAAAGCCGCCTTGAGTCCTCCAAGCATTCCTGGACATATGGTGTTCATCCGCAGGAGTGGTTGCGGAACGACGTGTTCGACACACGTACCCGGTGATAAGGTTTCACGTCCGGCTCTCCGTGGGATCAGGTCGTCAACCCCCGGTCCTTTCATTGGGGCGACTTCAGGCAGGAAGCGGTACCCCGGCCGACGTCGTTCATGCCGTGGTCTACTCCTCTAGCGCACTCGACCGCTCAGTTGGTTGACCTGCATGACGGCGCCAACAGATCGCGTGGACGAGCTGGTCGTTTCCTTTCTCGTCATAGTTCGGGTCAGGTGTTTAGTCACATGGGCGTAAAGTTAAGGACACCGAAGGGGGAAGGCGAACTTGGACCCTTCCAGCCAACGATCGGTATTATTATAGAGCGTTGACCAATCAGACGGCAGCCCTGGAAACCCTTTCTCGAGGACTATACATTTCTTCTGTACCTAGATATACGAGTGGCCGGAAAGCCGTATTTATTCGATCAGGCAGCGTTTTTTTGCGTTCGGTGTTGGGCTTGTGTGTTCCTTGTGCCGATTGTGTTTCCATGGATGGCATGGTTCACTTTCCAGACCGAAAAGTAGCCGAAAGAAGGCACGTTTACACTGAGGTGTATTACAGGTTTCTTACACCGCGTCGTGAGGGGAGCGCGCCGGAGTTTCGCTGTATCTTTCCGGTCAAGTGCCACTTCGGCTGCTGCTGCTGCTGCTGCTGTGGCGGCGGCGGCGGCATCTGTGTGGGGGGAAGGGGGGGTGACATGACGCACGAGGAGCCATGACAAGGGGCGTTGTGCGAGGTGCAACCACGAGTTTTGGTGGTTGGGTCATACATGTACAACACTGCGCTCTGCATGTGTCACCCCACGTGACAACAACTAACTTGGCTCTTGTTCGTACGTTCCTATTGTACAATGTGTCTCCAATCCGGAACTCTCCTTATGTTTTCGAAGGCACGGTCAGCAGCGGCAGCAACAGCACACCGGAAATCTGCCCCCCACACGCCCAAGTGGGGGCGATGAAGGTAATTGCCAAGAGCTGCGTACACCCAGGCTGCGCCAACGCCCAGCAATACGGAGTCGACGATAGCGAAGTGCCGGGGCTGTGCACCCGACACGCCGAGGACAGGATGGTGGACCTCATCAACAAGAGGTGCTTCGCCGAAGGCTGCAACACTAGGGCTTCGTTCGGTGTGAACGGTAGCATCCAGGCGGAATTCTGCGCCAAGCATACCAAGGGAGGGATGGTCAACTTATCACGGAGGAGTTGCGCCTACCCCAATTGCACGAAGTTCCCGACGTACGGTTCGGAGTACAGCGGCGAGGCGGAATTCTGCCCCACGCACTCGCTGGCGGGGATGATAGAGGTGCAGCCCGCGATGACCAACTGCCCCAGCAGGATGTGCGGCCACATCGGTTGCCGAGTCCACCCTAACTTCGGTGTGATTGGTAGCAAGCGAGCGTTGTTCTGCGCCGCGCACGCTAAGGAGGGCATGGTGAACGTCGTGTCCCGGAGGTGCGCGCACCCGGACTGCGACACACACCCGTCCTACGGAGTAAAAGGCGGCAACCGGCCGGAGTTCTGCTCCCGGCACGCCAAGGAGGGGATGGTGAACATCTACAGCCTGTACTGCTCCGCCGAAGGCTGCAGCACGAGGGCTTCGTACGGGGCGAAAGGCAGCAAGAAATTGGAGTTCTGCCGCCCCCACGCGAAAGAAGGCATGGTGAGCGTGAACACCAAGAGGTGTGCCCACCCAGGCTGCTCCATAACCCCGGCGTTTGGCGAGGTCGGCAGCAGGAAGGCGCTGTTCTGCGGCCCGCATGCCAAGGGAGGCATGGCTGACGTCGTATCTAGGATGTGCAAAAACCCGGACTGCAAGACGAGAGCGTCGTTTGGCGTCGACGGCAGCAACAAGGCTGAATTTTGCTCCCGACATGCCAAGGATGGGATGCTGAACGTACGCAGCAAAAAGTGCTCCGCCCAAGGTTGCAAGATAAAGGCGACCTTCGGCGAGGACGGTAGCAAGAAGCCGGAGTTTTGCGCCCGGCACGCGAAAGAGGGAATGACGGGCGTGCATCACAAGAGGTGTGGCCACCCAGACTGCAAGAAAAGGGCGTCGTTCGGCGTGAGCGGCAGCACCAAGACGGAGTTCTGCTCCCCCCACGCCGAAGCGGGGATGATTGATGTCTTATCCAAGAGGTGCGCAAACCCGGGCTGCAAGATAATGGGGTCGTACTCCGTGGACGGTTCGAAGAAGCGCGAGTTCTGCCTCAAGCACGTCGGTGAGTGGATGGTGAACGGCAAGGCCAGCAAGTGCGAGCGCGCAGCCTGCAAGGCGTTTCCGTCGTACGGCGTGGAAGGGAGGAGAGAACGGAAGTTTTGCCTCGAACACGCCAAGAACGGCATGGTTTACATGGAGAGCAGAAGGTCCTCCACCGACCACTGTAGGGATGCCGCCGGCGGGGGAGGGGGCGATGGTTCACACACAGATGACGAAAGCACCGCTGCGCACGGTGTTGGTACCGGCGGCAAGCAGCGGAGAGCCGGCACCGCTCAGCCTCCAGCGGCCCCGGCGCGGAAAGCATCCTCAGGCGGGAGTAGGAGCAGGCGGGGGCGAGTTCAGCCGTCTGTATCTGCATCTGCCGCTGCTGCCGCCGCCCCTGTCAAGTTAGAAGTAGACGTTTTGGGCATGATAGCACCCTCCGAGTTCGAATCCGGAGGCGGGGGTGAGTTTACGACAGGTGTTTCCCCTCCTTGTGAGTGGGCCGAGTCAGCGGAGGGTACGAAACGGCCACGCGTAGAGCCGGACATTGGGGCCAAGATGGAAATGGCGCTTGATGTGAAACCCGCCGTCGAAACATATCCCGCATGATCACTACTGCCGATTAACAAATGTCACACACCTCGGAAACACACTCGATTTCCTACTTCATCTTTTAGCTCTTCTCAGCAGATGGGTTCCCAATATGTATGATCTAGCTCATGCTGGTGGATGGGGCCCGTACATCCTGCATGATCTATATAGGTTACTTTTTCTGGGTTGTATGTGTACTGTATAAATTCTGCACAACATAGCGTATATGTAGGTTAGGTTTCTAGGTCGTTTGACTGGAGACCATCTATTCGTCCGACGTGAGAAAAAAATTGTTCGGGCATATTCGAGATTTTTTTCGGCTTAAGGTCTGTCCGCCACCGATTTTGGGTGTGAGAAGAAAAAAATGAAACGCAAAACGTTTGCGGAAGCAACGTAAACGGATATACGTCGAGCGTCCCTGGGCTCCTGCACGACTCGCACACCACACACCGTGCATCAAGATATATGTTCCTTCTGGTGGCGAAACGAACGCTGATCGAGGCGCGTGCTTTCATACGACGGAGGACGAGTGCTACGAACGACATAGAGGTAGCGCGTTTGGGCCGAGTTGCTTCCTGGATAACGGGGGTCTCATTTTTTCTATTGCGGTATATTTTCGCTGGAAGCTTGTCAATAGGCCCTGGAAACGTCCATTGGGTGGCACTTATACTTTCCTCGGAAATCATTTTCTGGGTGACTTAGCAGGTGCTAATCTTGAAGATTTTGGGTGAGGTACAGAGCTGCTTGAGGTCATCATGTGGGGAGATACTCGGAGATAGAATGGTGCGCCTCTACGTACCTTAGGGGCATTCGTTTGACGATAATATTTATTATTGATGACGAAAATTCCCAATGAAGGGACTACCGAATATCGCTGCATTAAGAATTACTTCTGTTGTGTGATGCTATTGATGGAGCCATGAGGTTTCCTTTCGAGGTTTGCAATTTTGTTTCGCATGTATCAAGGAAATGTTCCAGGTCAGCCAAAGAGCTCAAGCGAGGAGAAAAACCTCAGAAAATATTATGTCATCCCCTATCACGCAGCATGCGCCTTGTCAACGGCCTTGAAAAAAAATAGCTAGGTGATTAGCGGATGTGCGTCGTGTTGTAAGGAGGTCGTGCTTTTCAGGTTATTTTGCAGAAACCTTCAGGTTCCGTCAGTTCCAATAGGATGTTGACCCGGAAAAAATACATTGAACGTGTCCTTCACCTCGTTTGCAGCCGCACTGAAGCCTCAGAGGGGAAAACGTGCCGATACAGGAAGTAGCGATCTCGGCAACCGCAGCCGCGTGATTGGGGGGGGGTGATTCAATTAGTTCCCCAGGTTGAAGCACGGAGAGCCTTAGAGCACGGGCGCAAAATGACCCTACCTGTCTGTACCTCTGGGTGCTCACGCTGCTCCTACAGCAGTAGACGAGTTGTAACACCGAAAATGTCAGAGTAGATTGGGTCATTATCTCGGCGTTTCAAAGGCGTTTCCCAAGAAGAGCAAGCTGGACTGTACTGGGCACGGGGCATCTTCGGGTAGTGAGTAAGGGAGCGAGCTTGCATGACGCATGCCGCAATGTGGCATGAACCCTTCCAGGACTGCAGTCTCGTTTGGGGACAAACCACTCTAATTCCAAGTACTTTGTCCACAAAACGGGACTGCAGTACAGAAAGGGTGAAGGTTCTCGGGGTGCGGGGTGCGCGATACGCGCACCCGGGGGACGTTTGGGGCCACACGTAGGCGCCTTTGTGCTCTGTGGTTTTGGTTCATTGACAACCCCGCCAGCAAGAGCAAATCACCGCAGGAGCACTTTGCGAGAACAACTCAACAACGTACAGGGGTGCTTTTTTGTTTTGGCGTAAGACACGCCAAACTGAAAAAAGGTTCGCACGCTACGACACACCCGCCATCGTCTGACCCCTGCTATCAATACCTCGCGTATAAAGCCAGGAGGGCCGTTTTCGTCTTCCTTTCCTCGCGGGCGGCTGTGATGTCGGTAAAATAACGTTTCGACTTATTTTGGCAACTTTTGCTTTTTGATTCAGCGAACGGCCCAAGAGATATGATTTGCATGCCACAGCGGTAGCTGTTGGACAGAAAAGTTGGCTTACTTAGCAAACGCCCGAACCTCCTACACCTGCCGCCCTAGCGGAGCCCGTGGGTGCCGTCAGTTCTCGTGCATGCGCCGCTGTTCTTCTCTGGTTTTTCAACGCAAACTGGGGACACCACGTTTCGAAGATCAGCACGGTATCGGCTTCGAACTGTTGATTTTTATTAAGTAGATGCTTAGTACTCACTACAGCACCAATTTCCTGAACTTTTTCGTGGTTTATCTCGCACGTGTAGGAGTAGCTCCCAGCAATTATGAGGCTCCTCACCCGACCTAGGGGCAATCTCGAACCCGAACACTGAAGAATCGTACAATCACATTGAACACCTCCATGGCCTGCTGTAGGGATAACAACGAATCACACTGTAAAACAAGAATGGGATTCCAACACTATTTTGGTCATATCCGCACTTTAGGGAGCTCAACCAGTCAGAAAAGACTTGGCGACCGTTACCCGCTTGCGGTGTCTTGTCGACAATGAACGTACACCAGCCTTCATCTGTACAGCAGTAGCGCATACCCCCTCGCTGAGGAACTCCATCCGAAAATATAACTAATGTATGGACAACAAAATGCGTGTACGTACGCTCCACCCAGTGACTATTCCCATGGCTGAATGACTGTATACCTAGTGTGGGGAATCGTCATGTGTACCATACTGAAACAATGATATCCCGAGAAGGTTCGGGCTGCACCTGCTGATACGTACGCCCCAGGCACTACTTCGTGATACCGTATTCCCTAATCTGCCTCTGGTGTACAGCTACGGCCTGCTCGTAGAGAATCAGGTCGAGCCGCAAGAACCGCTTGATCTTGATGTTGGTCATGGCTTTCTTCACGGTGTCCTTTTCCAGCCTGCGTGGGGCACGTTTTCCGGCAACAGGTGGCGCTTGTTGGTGAAAAATGCGCGCGGAACGATCGGCTTGTTGTCGCTCATGACGAGAGTAATGCACGGAACTATCGGCTTCGGGGTCGCATGTGGGGATTTGATGGAAGCGAACAGGCCCATCTTGAGACTCCGATGCATGCTAGGTGGAGGGGAGCACGTGCATTGTTGCACACCTGGGATAAATCATGATGCGCGTACGAATACAGTAGACTATCTGAATCTTATCCCGCCGTCATGATATGCTGCGCAGGATCTGTGCAGTACAAATCCACCGCACGGAACATGTCCTATACATCGTGCAGATCACCGGGGAGAGAAATGTGCTATTAGTAACAGATCACACGGATCAGGAATATTTCGGCCCTGAACGCTATGCAGATCATGAAGTAGGAATGGAGGATCTTGTTCAAGGTATGCATTTTTGTGAGGGTGCACTCGCTCGAGGAGGTCCGCCTAATCTCGCCCGAAACACAGGTTTTTAAAGAGAATTTTTTCACCCTTGGTGAACCCGAGGAGTAGCATCATGGCCTAGGTCTGGAGCTCAAAATATCGTACGCAACCGACTTTGTTAGGTAGTTTCTGCGGTTAAGGAGCCCCATCCGTCAGCGGTATACAAGTGGTGATACACTTAAACGTGAACAGTGGACACTTAAACGTGAACAGCGGTATGGTTGTGTGGTCGCATCCAGCTGGAGTGCATCTGCTACACGACGGAACACCCCCCCTCAAAAAGTGCTTGGACAGGTCCATGTTGACTTCATGATGGCTTCAACCAAACGTAGCTCTACACCATGCCAACACGCTCTTGTTGTTGCCGAATCAACTAGCCAACCATCCAGCGATACCCACCGTAGGGGGCGGCGGCTTACTATTATTTCATGAGCTCCTCGCCTGAGGAGGTCCATGCCACTCCGGGAAACATGACTTCGAAAAATAGGCTCGCGCAAGACGACCAACATTGCCATGCGCTGGTCCTGCATCAGTAATACGAATGTACCACACTTGGTAAAAGTATCGTATACACGACTGTAGTAATCGGTGCATTTACTGATGGTTTTTCGCTTGAGGGAGCTAGACCGGCCAGAACGTATTGCCTAAGAAGGCAAAGAGCTCAACCCCGACACCGCAGTGGGATGGTATTCTGGAGAATGTGCGCCGCGAAACGCGGCTCGGTGTCCCGTGTAAACATTGTATTACGACACAGAAGCACGGCATCGGGGTGAACGTCTTGGGGATGAGCGTGATATTCACATGTATCACCCCGAGTGTTGGGTCCGTCTGGGCTTTTTGGCTATAGCTTCAGTGTTAGCTATTATGGAGGAGCATAGTAAACAGGACCAAATATTGTGAGTAAAATTAGGGAAGTATATAGTTTTTTGTGTGTACCATAGGTCCTATTAACTATGGCCCGCCGTAATAGCTACCACGGGGGACCATAGTTAGTAGGACCTACGATACACACAATGATCTATGTACATCGTTTTTCGTTTTATTATTAGTAACGAGATTTGATCCTATATTTAATACTGTCCCCTGTAGCAGCACACCCCGGACGTCACACGGTGTCGTGGATAAGTGGCCTACATGCGACACCTAGCGGCTAATATACGACACCTGAGGCGTTCTCCGATAGAGGTTCACCCTGATCTTTCTGAGGCTTCTCACCTGAGGAGCTCGATACTTCACCCGACAACTGACGTCAGCAAAAACGAATTTGCTTCCCGATGAATAATCCCGTGACCCAAGTATAGGAAAACACCATTTTTCGAATCAAGATAGGCCTTCCGACGACTTGGGCTTTAGAAACCCCGTCGTTCAGGGAAAAAAAACGCAAAATATGCTACCTTTATCGTAGAACGCATCACCTAGCGGGGCGTATGTACGACACTTGTGTCGATAAGAAGAAATCGCGACGCACCGTTGTCGTATTCAGCGATGCTAATACCGCTGGTATTATTTCCTTTGCCGTCCGACAGTGTGCGAGATGGGTTTCCACGACCGAACATATCATGAAGAAAGATGAAAAAAATCCAGACCGCAGCACCAAAAGCAAAAAAGCGTGAAGCAATGTTCGCCAAGAGGACCAAAAACTACGAAAACGAAGCGTGCACGCACATCCCTGTTCTCCGAGCCCTACAGTATTACCTCCCTGCGCAGGCAGGGCGGTAAGTCTCCCCCTCCCCGAAACACTCCCGAAGAAATATCGAACAACAGCCCCTGCTGTCCGCTCATTAAGTGGCTGGCTCGTGACTGCTGCGCGCGAGTGTTTATCGAGAAACGCGTCAACCCTCACTATTTTTCGAGATCTTTACTGAGGCGTGCTGCGGCAGGGGTTGAACGTTTGCGCCCGATTTATTTTTGGTGTGACAAATGCCATCCTAGTCTGAGGACCAGTTAGAATGTTTTCCAAGGTTCTCTACTCGCACGGTACAGGTAACGTAACTAAGGCCTTATACGATAGAGGAGTCACAAATCGGGGGGGGGGGGACGCTTTCTGGGACACCACGGCGTCCCTGGGGTCACCAATCTTAACGAGAAGTATTATATTTCGTTTTTTTTCTGAATTCGGCATTTCACCAAACTCAGCGAGGGTTGAATCTTGTCTAGAAAGTGCCTTCATCGGCTCGGGGAAAAACCGTCCACCCGACACAGAACCGTCCCTGCAGCAGCTGCTCTCGCGGAACCCATGCGTGCGGTGGCCCCACTATCATCGGCCTGACTCGTAGGTAGGTGCCGGTGCCTTTGGGAGTGAAATCTACCACCAACTCGTCACACAACAACGCCCAACGCTTGCCCAAAGTGACGAAGTCTCAGTCATTGCCGCCACCGAGCTCAGTCGGTCGGTCACCTCGGTGCGGTCACCTTGTGAATTCGGCCACGAGAGCCCAAGAAGCTACTGCGCCTTCTGCGTTCAGCCATGACTTGCGAATGACCTTAGGAACGACCTCCGTCAGCTCTATACGCTCGAGAGAGGTGGCACATCTCATGCGGTGGGGCTGCCCGATCTTCTACAGCCGTACACCTAAATTTCCTGAAACCCCCTGGAAACTTCAAGGCGTCATGTTTCGGGGTCGGATTTTTTCGGCTTTTCCCGAAATAATTTCGGGAAAATACAGAGTAAAACTGAGAAACAGTCCTCATTGAGATCGACCCTTATCGGGCGTCAGTTAAAGGGTGGGCGTCTGACTTGTACTCTACGTCGTTTGACGTAAAATGCGTAGTACGTACACGTACATACGAGACGCGTGTTGCATCAGTCATATTCGTACGTTTGTTTGTCCCCGTTGAGTT
Organism: Postelsia palmaeformis; assembly: GCA_037834295.1. Taxonomy (NCBI): domain Eukaryota; class Phaeophyceae; order Laminariales; family Laminariaceae; genus Postelsia; species Postelsia palmaeformis. Next base: position 33,027 of record JBBMHQ010122634.1, read on the forward strand.
CCGCTGTATACCTTGGGGGGGGACGTAGGAGCCGCGGAAGAAATAGGGTGCACCTCTATCGTGGAACGTGATACCTAACGTTCCTTAGAGCATCCTCGCGTGAGCAGCAGACGCTTGCTGCGGTGGTAGGGGGTGCAGCTATCTTACTACTTATGAGCCGGGCCCACTCATCTACCTGCAGAGCTCTCGTACATAAAAGTACATCTCATCGAAAAAACAAAATAGAAGAATAAAGGAATTGAGCAGACCGGGCGAACCTCTGCTGTGCGCATCTCGTTGCCTTTCCGATAGGTCAAATGTGAAATGAACAATGTCGTGAACCACTGCCTTCATTCCAACGATAAGGCATGCCTTGCAAGGCATATGCCTTATCGGGTAGTCCCCTAGCGCCCTCAAGGAGCCCCGTCAGACGTGTGTTATGATAGAGGGGTGGCACGTTTCGGCCAAGAATAGAACATATTTCCGACTGACGGGAGGGAACTAGCTCCTTACCTATGGAGCTACCAAACCTGGATCGCGCTTTACAATTGAAGTCGTCATACACAACAGCCCCGGGAAAATAGGTGATCAATCAAAACCCTACACCGTAGTGCGCCGTCAGTTACTATCAATACTTTGATAAAAAAAATGCTACCCCGACCCCAGCACACGCCCCAGGAGTCCCACACCGCGCATCCCTACCGACCCTTGGCAGACTTTTTGACGCATGCTTGACGATAATAGTAGTATCCCCCTCGAGTTCTGAAGATTTTCACTCGAGGCGCTATACCCTGTCGCGCCCAACAACTGAGATGGAAAAAAGCAACAACAAAAAAAGAAACGGCGACCCGATAAACGTTGCCAAAAGCCTACCAAGAGTATTATTACTGTAGGTATACCACGAAAACCATGTAGGAGAAAAAGCTATGGGTATTCCGACGATATTGGCTTGAGGCGCAGCTCGACCAGTCAGCACTGTTTCGACGTAGAATATATGCTGCCCCGATTGTAGCGCGCGCGCCTGAGTTGTTTCCGCGCCGAGCCCGACTGGGTCAACCGTTTTCAAACTGCAGTCCCGTGTTGGGTTAAAAAATTCTTGCAGCAGTAGCATTTGACAGGTTTGTCCCTAAAGCGGGGTAGAGGCGTGTTCTACGATAGAGGTTCACCCTAATATTGTTGAGGCTCTTCACTTGGGGAGCTCCATACTAAGAGCACGTCACCCGAAAATTGACGTCAGTAAAGATCGAATCGCGTCCCGATGGATAATCCCATGGCTCAAGTATACAACTACGTTTATTTTTCAAACAAGATTGATGGCATTCCTGCGATTTTGGGTTGAAGAACCCCGTCATTCAGAAATTCAGAAATTCACTAGCGGAAATGTCCTACCTCCATATCGTAGAACCCGTCGGTAGTCTGCACTTTCTGGGTTATTATGGGATGGCCCATGGGTCATCCCGCGGTCATCCCATGGGTTTGTGGTTCCCATGGGACGTCTCATGAGACACTTCATGGGACGTCCCGTGGGCTTGGACGACCCAAGGGACGGTCCATGGTACGTCCCCATGCGCACGTCAGTCCAATGGAAAATATCACGGGTCGATCCGTGGGATGTCCTATGTGAATCACAAAACTGATCGGACGTTCCGTGTTACAATCAATCCCATGGGATGTCCCATGTGATGATGTCAGCCCATGGGGTGTCCCATGGGATGATGTCATCCCATGGGGTGCCCCATGGGACTACTCAGCGATTGTTCCATGAGTTAGGGGACGGCCCACATGTCATCTCATGGGACGTCCCATACATAGCCCCATGAGACCAAAATCCCATGGCACGGCCCATGCGATGGTTCATGGAGCATCCCATGAGAAACGGCGCACCTCTGCCGCAGCAAAGCGCCACCATTTGTGTTATTAATAGACGGCAGTTTCTTCACCATGCGCCGAATTTAGGATCGACCATCGGGTGACAACCTTTTTTAGAGTGAGGTACAGAGCTCGTCACTTTAGGAGCGTCAGAAAATGTTACTCCTTGTATTACGGGGGAGACCGCAGTAAATTACCAAATATTGTTATTATTAGTAAAAATAGGTAAATATATACCAGGTAGGTTTTTGTGTGTACCGTAGGTCCTATTTACTATGGCTCCCCGTAACGCTGCAGTATACTTCTGTCGTAGCATGCCACCAAAGGCGACCCTCTCTTGTCGCACATGGTCGTTGCCGTTAACGATCATCTACCTTCGCGCCCCTACAGTGCCAGGACGGAGTGCCGTCGGGGAATCAACGAGCAGGAAGACATGGCAAGGCACCAAGCGCTTATGATCACATTAATCAATGTTTACAGCAAGCTCCGCAAGGTGTCGACCAATTGTGCGGGGGGGGGGGAGGACGGTCTCGTCCATCTGCGGGGTCACCTGCGCGAGTGTGGCTAGCCACCGTGTTTGCCTGTCCTGTAGTACCCCGGTGCCGGGAGCACATTCACACCCATGGCTTTCAGCCGCTTAAAGCCACACTCA